>CAAKHF010015983.1:2465-19872 GCA_901007745.1 Hippocampus kuda
CCCACCCCGCCCACCGACACACAACCCATCCACTGATGAATTTTAGTAGCTCGTGAAACTACGTGTTGCATGGCTAAATGTTTAAGGGCATCGCGTAGTAGTTCGGCGAACTGAACTTCACCTAGTGCCATCCCCACTCGCTGCTCCATTTAGAATTTAAGCAAGAATCGAACCTGGTGACCACGTCTGGCCGTTGTGCAAAGGAACGGGAGTCCGTGTTGGGGCGTTAAATTTATATACGCCCATGCTTCACCATCTGATGACGACAAAGACATCTAATAGCAGCAACGTCAGTGTCGCTCAATAGTTAAGTGGGATGCGACAGTGAGGCTCGACTGTTGAGTGTCAGTTCGACTCCAGGTCTTCTCAGGAGGCAAACTTTTTTGTTGTTGCCTTTTTTAACCTTCGCTCATGTATGGATGTGACCCATAGTTACATTAGAAAATAACACAAACTTTAGAGACAGAATGGTCTAATGGTAAAACAGAACATGTCATAGTCAGGCTTGCTGGGTTCGAACCCCACTGTGTGCTTCATTTATAGATAGAGCAAGATTCGAACCCAGATTTTCCAGTCACCACAAAACATCATGAACCATTCGACCACCATAAACCGTTTTGTTCTGGTCATATTTATATGCTTACTATATATTCCATGGTTCACCATCTGAAAACCACAAATACATCTTTTTGCAGCAGTATCCAAGTATCACAGTAGTCCAGTGGTATATGACTGCAATTTCAGACTCCTGAGCCCCAAGTTCGAGACTGGACCTTGTCAGTCAGCAAGTTCATCATTTTGCTCTTTTTCTCCTGTGTTTATTAAAAAACACAACCATTCACAATTTTTTAATCATATTAGCAATGCCCAGAGTGGCTTTCTGACTCAAAACCATAACCAAATAATAAAAAGTAAATTAATACCTCTTGGCACCTTAGGATCAGCCATTCACTGATATTTTAGGGCTACCTGAAAATAATACAAACATCTTTTTAAACTATTAGCATGATAATAACCATTTTGCCTTGTGGTTCAGTCCCTGCCTGGCAGAAAACACAGAGACCTACTTAGGAAGAGGTTCGGAGATGAACAAGGGAAAAGTGCGAATCCATGTTTGAGCTTGTTTCTTTGGAATGTTGTGAGGCAAGTGTTCAAACATGTTGACAGTTGCTCTGCTGCTGCTCTATAGAACAGGTACATGACAGTACATGGGACAGATAAAATAAAAAAGATACTATCTTAACAGGCAAGAAATGTGCACGACGACTCCATGCATAAAGTTTAATGTATGATTAGCATACTATATATAACAGTAATCCCTGGTGTCTCATGCTTCTCCTGTCGCGGTCTTGCTGTATCACAGCCCCCCCCCCGTGTTTTATGTTAACGTGCAAGAGGGAAAGTTTAGCTCAAACTATAAAACTTTTTCATCCATCCATCCATTCCACATTAGTATTACCACTCCAAGGCATGGTTAATTCATACGCAAGGAAAATCTGTAGTGTTTCAGACTAATCCCGGCGGTATCCCGCCTTTTGCCAAAATTCAGCTTCCTCCCACTGTGCAAAAAAGATACATGCCTGGTCAGCTGGGCTTGGCTCATCTGCAACCCTATTGAGGAGAAGCACGACAAAAAAAAAAAAAAAAATCAATGGATGGATGTTAATTTAGCAGAGGTGGCGGTGGGGGGTGGGGGGTTGAGGTGGTGGCACACTACTTGAAGTACCAGTGTGTGGTGGTTGCGGTGGAGGAGGAGGAGGCGGAGGAAGAGTAGCAGCTGTCACAACAGGTGGAAGCAAAGATGGAGGAGGAGGTGGGGCAACTCCTGCGACAGCTAGAGGTGGAGGCGGAGGAGGAGGAGGAAGTGGGGGACCACCTACAAAATGAGGTGGAGGGGGTGGTGATGGAAGAGGAGCAGTTTCTGCAGGTAGAGGTGGCGGAGGGGGAAGTGAAACGGGTGAGTTGAGGTTGTTTGGTGGAGGCAAAGGAGGTGGCGGCGGACATGTTGGTGAGGTCAAGGAAGGTGGAGAGGGCAGGCCAATGTCCATCATGGTAGGAGGAGGAGGTGGTGGTGGTGGTGGAGCAGATGAAAGGGTGTCGATTGTAGCTTGAGGTGGAGGAGGAGGGAGGTCGTCAGTGAAGTTGGTGTCAGCAGGCAAGGTGGGGACTGATGGCATCGGCACAGCGATGCCTTGGCTGGAGCTACACCCAAATAATTGACGAAAAATGAGAAATTAATTTTTATTTCATAAATCAAATCAACTATTGTCTGTTTTTATTTTCTATTGATTGAAAATGGATTCATTTTTTTCTGAAACATCATAGCTTTATCTTACAATGCATGGTGAAATCCGTGTTGCGTCAGTTTTTATAGGTCAACATTCAGTGCCTCGGATTGATCTTAAATACATTTCAAGTGTTCTCGTAGGCTTTTCTGTGTTTGCTTGCTTTTAAGGAGCCTGTTGGTGTTGAAACTACACAAACCCAAAGACAATTTCCAAACTTAAAAAAAACGTTGACGTACACAGGAGCATCTGCATGGCTTTCCGTGCTGTCGGTGGTCCCTGTCCTGTTTCTGGGGGGCTCCTGTGAGACCTGTTGGGGGTGGAGGGAGGCTGACATTGTAGTCCTCTTTACAGTCAGCGCATGGCACTCACCGTGTGACCTTTAAGGTTACCTGGAAACAGTGTCCAATGGCGTCCAAGCTGGAGTACGATATGGGTACTCGTGGATAGCTTCTCTCTAGCTCCTTGCCCGAAGCGGGCGGAGCCACAAGCTTGGCGCGCGTGTTGTTTTTAGATGTCGTGAAGATGCTGATCTCTCTCCTGGCTACCTTCTCGTAGTGGATAGAAGCTGCCTGGATCAAAGGGGAAAAAAACATTTGGTAAAAATAAAGTACCGATACTTAGGTACAAAAATAACTGAATGAGTTTTCAAAGGCCAACGCCACTCCTCACTAGTGACATGAGGTTGATGGAGGACTCCATTTTCTTGATCTGAAGGGCCTGAGAGTCAAGCAGTCGGAGCAGCAGAGTGGCCACGCTGTTGATTTGATAGGTGACACTGGCCAACGCCTGAATGGCCAAAGCTTTGGCCTCCTCAAGAGCTTTTGTTGGCTCATCTGCCTGCAGAATTTCATTCACACACACACAGATACACACACATGGGGTTTGCCTTCCCTTGGAGAACAAGTCGAAAGAGAACTCAAATATCCTACTCGATCACAGTTAGTATCATAAAGTGCTGGCGTTTTAATAATACTTAATATTGCAACCACGTACACGACTTAAAGCTGGACTAAGTTTTGTCGCCCTCCTGTGGTGGAATACTGCGTTACAACACGTCCTCGACATGACAGACCATTTATTAAATGTAAAACCGTAATTTAATCGTTTGGGATTTAATTATATTGTTGTATAGTATTGCTGCTGGCAGTCTTCTTCAAAACCAAGCATCATATCATGTGCATTTTTCATCCATATTTGACGTGTGGTTGGAGGTCATTTGTCACCTGCAGGTAGTTGTTTTCGCAGTAGTCTGCCACTTGCTGCAGGTTGCTGTGGTTCTCAATCAGGTTCTTACTGGCCGTTGGCGCCTCTTCGAAGATCTGAGAAATAATCTGAGAAATGTTTTTAGCTTCCGCCATTGCGCTTTAAAAAAATCCTTGACTTCACACTACTTCATGTTGCTACTTGAAGGAGGAGGGTTGTGTTCTGGGTTCTAACAGAGGCGTTGCTCCATTGGCGAGGAGGGCGGGGAGTTCGTGTGTCTTTTGGCAATTGGATATTACTTTTGGAACGGCAATGCACACAAGTTAACTCAACGTCGTTACATAAACAACACTTAAAAGCATCTACAAAAATAAGTAAGACATTTAAAAGTAACTCAAATTACCAACTCAAATTTTTGATCCAAAAAGCATTACGCCATAAGTCATACGCCTGGTTTTTGGGTTTATACCTCCCTCTAGTGGAAAAACATGATCAGTGACGCCAGTAAATGTTAAGACCATATTTCAGTGAGCAACGGCGTGCAAGAGTGTGCGGACGAAGCGATTCATTCTTGTTCATCGGGATATTTTTTCAAAGTTCGCAAAGACGTTTATGGGGCAATTATTGTCACAAAAACGATAAAATGTGCGTATTTCGAGCCACAAATATGGCTCCGTAGCTGCATTTTGGACCACCAGAGGGCGCTCGTACCACTAATAATAGCGATTTGGCAGGAATGCCCTTGACCCGGCCGTCGACAAAGCTGAACTGAGCAAATTTGTTAGTTCAGAAGTGCGTATCAAGACAGAAGTTTGCATGACTTGGTGCCAAAAAAGTAGCCCTCAGTTTTAAAAATGGTTGGTGACTCCTTATGTACACTGTACTCAACATTATTATTTGTTGTTTTCATGATGATGATGCATCCCTTCTTAATGCTCCTTTCTCAGGTTAAAGATTCTATTTCCCCTTTTATTATTTCATATAGTGGTTATGGTTTCACTTCAATTTGATTTGTGGTTCCTAAAAAGTAGCCAGTGTGAGGGGAGCAGTGCCACTTGACAAGTGGAACAACAGAGTCAAAGCGCTTCATGTTTTTCAGGAAATGCTGTCGGAACAGTTGGAAGTAAACCAATTACAGCGTAATAGCACCAAGTGAGTGTCCCTGTGGGCGGTTGGCCAGTTACCCTACACAGTTCAAAAAAAAAATCAGCGAGATTCCACTGGAGTTGGGACGGCAACGCTCTGCATCTAAAAATAAATAAATAAATTCCATGAATGGGAAAACCATCGACATGTTAGAAAGAGATTTCCATGCGTGAGCTTATCAACTGACTATTTGGGTCCGTATTGAGCCAATGTGACAAAGTGCAAAAACATTTGGTTGGCTCGGAACCACAACCACAGGTGTGTAAACACATTGATGTGAACTTTGAGTAAAAGGGAACGACAACATATAAATGCGTCAGATGCTCAACGCTTCGGTTGAATTGAATCTCATAACAAGGCACACTTTTGACCACAAGTGATAAAATAACGAGACACTGTTGCAGTGCTACCTATAAATGTCTTCGCGTATTCATTGAGGGCTTTTCAATGACTTACCTGAACTTACTTTTTTTCCCCTGGGGGAGTATTTTTAACATTCAAACCGATGTTAAGTAGGAGTCAGCACACATCCGCCACCATTGAAAGTGCGCACGCATTTGCAAAAGCTTCAGCCTGAAAGTATAAGTGTAAGAAAACAATGTCAAGAAAAGCCTACTAAAACAGCCAAGCTTTATATGGTATTTGATTCTCATCGTTTCTTGAATCATTTTTAGCTATCGCTGGTACATTTCCTGTTTCTTAACAAAACCTGTCATAAAAACCAGTTTTTTGGAGAGTAGCGGCATGTTTTGTCTTTAAACTTTACCCAAATCAACCTCTGATCTCCTCAGTTTGAGGCTAAAGATCAAACTAAATGGTGAAAAGAACTTTTTCCAAGTCACAGCGATTGGTCCCCCCTGCCCCACTTTTTTTTGGTGGTTTTCACCCTAATCTAATCTAATCTAATCTAATCTAATCTAATCTAATCTAATCTAATCTAATCTAATCTTACTGGCCTCCTCCCAGAAACCAGCGCCGTCAAAGTTAACCGTTCACCCGAGCAGACGTCAGAGCGCGCAAGTTATGTCGAGTTTCCTTTAAAATGTTTCCTTTTCAATGCAGAAGTTCGCCTCAATGCTTTAAATATGGTTCCAGTTGACACATTAGTCACACTCCGCGACCTCAGACATGATGTCAGTCGTGTCAGAGCCGCAAATGCGCAACCGGAATCTGGTAACCATCAATCATCATTTTCGCGTTCGCAAAAAAAGCTCAATGCAAACGCCGCATTTTGTGGGAAAAATATTAACAAGAGACTCAATAAACCCGGGGATTTGAAAACGGAGCGCGTCTTGCGTCTCATGGGCAATTTGAACATGAATTAATCAAAGGACATGACAGCACTATCGAGTCAAGATATCCTATCGTGGGGGCACGCCTCCCTCGCTGATTAGCTGCATTCAGATGGGACGACGCGCATTTCAGTCAGCGCGGCTCTTTTACGCGGCATCCTTCCTCCCTCGGCAACAAACACGTGCGACAATCGGATCGGGTACTTTTGAAGCACTTCTCTATCTTGACGTTTATCCTTGTATCTATCGACACAGTGGATAGATTGATGGATAAGGCACATCGTTGAGGATAGGTGAGGGGTGCTCAACCTTTTTCGACCGAAGATCGATTTTTTTCGAGCAACCGACCTCCCGCGATTGACCTGCTAGCGCACGTGCACACATACACACACACACACACACACACGCGTGCCACGATGAGCAACGGCCATAACGAACCAGAACACGAACCAAACAGAAAAATAAAGTCGCTATAAGAGCTTGTGAGTTTGCAACAAAAACAAACTAAAACTGATACACAAACTAATAACTAGACTGAAACCAAACATATTGGAAAAATAAATAAAAATGAAGAGAACCCAACAAATCTGCACCAAAAAGTAAATAAAAACAGAAGTCAAAATGAAATAAAAAGTAACTACAATGAAAAGTCCCAAACTATTTAAACCCTGGTCGATACACAGATGAGTTGTTAGCGGGGTTTTTTTTGGAGCAATTAAGTTAAATTGGATCATTTCCTTCCCCACACTCAATGATTTCTTCATCTTGGTTGTGAATCACTGATAAAGAACACGTCAATATTAGATAAGATGTGACACCTGATGACACGCGACCTTCCTCCAACATACACACACACACGTACACACACAACGCATTACACAGCAGTATTCACGGCCAGTGGTGTGCAACCTACACTCAAGATTGGCTCCTCTAGGCTATCATTGTCCCTTCACACCTCACAGAATTCCATTACGGGGGGTCGGGGAGTGGGAGTGGGGTGGGGGCAGTCAATTATTTGGGTATTGGAAGAATGCAGAGAAAATCACTTGCAGGACCCACACAGATTTACACACCCGCGCCCGCGCTCAGAATACAAAATAGCAGCAGTAAACACATTGCCGGTGGATGGATAAAACTTTGATCACTCCCCACCCGCGGCTTTAGATTGTCTCGTCATTTGCACACGATCCCGCGAAAACCGAGCAGCGAACAACCACGAACCACCTCCGCAGCGTCTCTTAACTTACTCGCAGAGCGGCGAAATATCAGTTTATGATCGGTCAGGCTGTCAATAAGTTGCCAGCTTTGGTTTGCGTAGACATCAGCAAGTCTGCGGAGATATCGCCTATCTTTGAAATCAGCGGCGTAAATCTTTATGAAGATCCAGCGGGACGGATGGTTCTTGTCTTTGTGTGTTTTCAGTCCAAAAGATAAGCCGATGTGACCATGAACATCTTGATGGAGTACAACGATAACTCGACCACCTTGTCACCCTAAAGGGTTTCAATGCTTCCATAGGTTTTTTTCTTTTCAACGGTTTATTTCAGCAATGCCGGGTTCAAGCAGTTTTGAGAAACTTAACACGTGGCTCCAGAGAAGACCATTTTTCGGTTTAATTGCGACGCGGTTGAACAAAACGGGGACGACGGAGCCAAAATGAATTTAGCGGGGTCATGCCAAAGTCAAGGCCGAGCCATAGTCGGGCTGCCACGTGCACGGTCATCAGTGGTAAAAAGCAATTGGGCAACGTTATTGGACAAGGACCTGGGGCATGTGTGTATTAAACAATACAGATGGATAATTAATAGACCATAGATAAAGATTCATGGAAACAATCATTGTCAGCGTCATTACTGAAGACGTGAACATAACAATCATCAACGGGCACATTTTCTTTATCTTCTGCGAAGATAGGCCTACTGTACATCTTAGTGAGAAGCCACGCACTTGTAGTACATTTGCATCTATTCTCTATGGAGTGTTTGTTTTTAAACTTCTCGTTGTTCGTGTGGCTTAGAATATTATTAAATATATTTTAGGAATACAACTTGTCTCATTTTTTGTGAACACTTTGGCTTACTATGCTCTTCATTTTTTTCTCTCTTCTTCTACACTTTGCGCAACCACGTTATCTTAGGGTTTTTTTTTTTTTTTTTGTTTCAACTCTCTCAAGGATCTCAGCTGTTTTTTATTTTTAATTTTTTTTTTCTGGAACCGGGGCCTTAGTCAACCAGGATGAATGATGAACAGGTCCAAATTATAGTGAGCGTGAGCACAAAACCTTCAGGCTTCTGCCAGAAAGCAAACAAAAAGCCTACGAGAACAGCTGGACTTCATTTTGGGTTCATCACAGGCACTTTAAATGGGAACATGTATGTGCTGACTTCAATTGAAAAGTTTCAAAGTGATTTTAATTTTATTCCTAGCACCAAAACAGTACAGACCACACCAGGCATTTTCTATTTTCAAGGTGACGACCAAACTTTGAAATAGCAGTCGGTGCACATTTCGGAAAAACAAAACTGAAAATACCTTTTCAGTGAGTGTTCATTTTAATTTTTAGCGCTTGTGTGCATCTCACTTTTCTAATTTCCCCCAGCCCGTCAAGCCTCTGCTTTCTAACCCCCTCAATGACTAGCTCCCCCCTACTCTTCACTCCCCTCTGAGCTTGTGCGTGCGTGTGTGTGTGTGTGTACGGAGAGAGGCACCAGAGAGCAAAGTATGCCGTGTCCCTCCTCATGCCGGTCCGCGAGGTGATGACAAGTCTTTTCTCGGCTCAGCTGCTGGATCGTATCTTATCTCCCCGTGCTCGGATTGGCCTCCGGATGCTGATGCTGCCCGGCTGGAGGAAAGCAGGGAGGAGAGAGAGTGAGAGAGAGAGAGAGAGAGAGAGAGAGAGAGAGAGACGTAAGGCATTGGTTTGCGCCCAAGGGTGGGGATTATGTTTGCTGTCGTAAACGGGTGCAAGTGCAGCCTGCAGAGGCGTGTGGGCTGGGTCACACTTCTACTTTAAAAGACACTTGCGGAGTTTGGTGACCAGTGGAGAGGAGCTTCAGTGAGAGGTGTTCTCTCAAGTGTATTTCTATTTTTATTTATTTTATTTTTTGTATTTACACTTGCTGCTGGGAGGCAGACATGGACAAGTTTGTTTGGTCAGTCGCGCTGGTGCTGCAAGTGGTGCAGCACTGTGACGCTCTGCCAGCCAGCTGGCTGCCAGGAGAGTATTCCAACACGGCGGCCGATGCCGTGAGGTTCCTCGGCGATTACAACAGCACAGCGGAGGAGGTTTTCTTCTACAGCGTGTCGGCCAGCTGGAACTACAACACCAACTTGACAGAGTACAACTCTCAACTGCAGGTAAGACCGCTCCTGGAATATCCGATCCGTTTCCTGCCGGCGCTGCGTGTACAACTCCAGTGCGTGCAAAACGGAGCACTGGCCACAATTTATCTGTCGGAAAAATGAAAAGCAGACAACTCGGCTTGGATGAAAGAATGCCTGTGGTGCACATATTTCCAACTTTTACAGTTGGTGAGTTTTTGTCACAGCGGCGTCCTAAAGGCAAGCCAGGATATGAACATTAAAATGGAGTAAATTGCTTTCACCGATGAAGCCAAAGAGTCACCGAGTGAGATTTGAATAATCACCCCCCCCCCACCAAAAAAAAAAAGACTTACTCTGAGGCTTTTATTGCGATGTCTGTGCTGATACAGCTGTCACAGCAGGAATTCTGTATCGCATCCAGTCTTGGAGAACAGGTGGAGATGCAGGCGCCCGCCCCCGCCATGCCAAAGCCAGCAGGGTCACGGCGCAGAACGTGTCTTGCGCCTCAAAAGCGTTGAGCCTATAAAGGAGAATGGTAAAAGAAGAACGGATCAATGAGTGGGACGGGAACCCATTTGGAACCCGCAATAGGCCTGCGGTTCCGTAGATAACAAACACGGAGAAGTGCATCAATGAAACGTAAAAACACATTAAGTGCCATCAGTGCGCCATCGGAGTAGGGGAGGATTTGATTTCAGGGCAAATGAGGTACCGGCTGGCATCAGAGTAAAAGCCATTAACGGGAAATAAATAGATGACATTTATGAACGGCTTCAAGACTCTCAAATAGACTTCATTGTTGGTGACATTTTTTTTTTAGGATGGACGCTTTACCAAGGAGATTGTCAAGGATTTGATGGCTCATTCTCCTCTGGCAAAATGACAAATATATTCATAATTATTATTTTAAATAATTGTGTTTACTTATCTAACACCTGAGAAATCTATGAGAGTCAAGACAATTATTCACAATATGAGCAACTGCATGCTCCAACAAAGTCACAAAAGTAGAAATAATGATTGCAAGATTCCCAGTTAGCCTCATGCTAACCACAAATGGGAAACACCATAGACAGGCTAACAAATAGCATTGACGCTGCAATGTCACTGCTGTACGTTTTGTATTTGGGAGGAATAGCAGTTGGCCTAATCAAAACGTGTGTGCAAATATTTTCCCATTTGTGATTGAGCCAGTCAGTGTTTGGCACTCTTGACCTTGTGTAAAATGAACATTGTTGCAACATAGGCTGGATAGCGAAACATTTCTTTGTAACACACACACAAAGAAAAATACAGCGTGGGAACGTACAGCATCTTGGTCTTGCGAGAATTTAGGAGGAGATTGAAGTTTTGCACCTGCACAAGCTCCTTGTGCAACAACAATCGACTGCATTAACATTCTGGACATGCTAAACCCGAAAAGGTTTTTCTTCGCTAATCCCCGCCTCTGTCACGGGGGTTCTGGTCCAAACCGGCCCCACAATAAGCAAAATCCGCGATACAGATGTACAGTAAATACTTCTTAGGCGTGTCTTGATAACTTTTAAGGCAATTCATTTTTGAGGTCTTTCAACACACAAACACGTTTCAACGCATCATATATTCAGAGGGAGCAAGACGCGCAAAAAGTTTCTTATGTGCCCCCCCCCCCGCTGCATTCAGGTAAACGCATCCTTGGAGGAGCAAGCTTTCACTGAGGCCTGGGGGCTCAAGGCCAAGAGGGTGTTCACCCGTGAGCTGCTTGACACCCTTGACCCCAAAGATCAGAAACTGATGAGCAACGTCATGGTCCTCGGAGCCGCCAACCTGCCTCCGGAAGAACGAGGAGAGGTGGGTGTCGAATGGTTTCGAGTCAATTCTCTCACGAAAACTGCCAAAAGAACCAAGCTCTGATTCTCCCGTGCGTGTGCGCAGTACAACAACATTCTCAGCACCATGGACAGTATTTATTCAACCGCTAAAGTGCATCCGCAGCCCAACGTCAGCTGGAGCCTGGAACCTCGTGAGTAAAATCCGACTGACCGCGGTTGTAAAGGGGAGTTTGACGGCGAAAAACGTTGTAAAGAGTAACAGGATGGGCAAGTGTTATCGAGGTGCTCGCGGGTGTTGAGTAAAATGCTGGAACAACAACGCGCTAATTGCCCTTAACTGTGCCGTGCATTGGGAACAATGGCCCGATGTTTTGTCTGCCAACATCGTTCAGCGTTTCCCATGCATGATGCAGTTCCCCCCCAAAGTCACTTTTGGTCATACAACTCGGCCCAAAGCTTTTCGTGCGTCTGTGTGTCCCTTTGCAGATCTCACCGACATCATGGCCACCTCCCGCAGCTACAAGAAGCTGTTGTACGCTTGGGAAGGTTGGCACAACACGTCGGGCGTCCCCCTCAAGGCGTACTACACGAAATTTGTGCAGCTCAGCAAGAAAGCCTCACAAGCCGACGGTAGGAAATTCACACGCTAATACAGCAATGTCGTTTGTGTCAGCCCAAAAAAATGATTTGAATCGGAACATCGGTGTAGATTTCAAAGACGAGCGCGTAATGAATCAAACAGGGTTGAATGGTTCCACTTGACAGGATTTAAAGACACGGGGGCCTACTGGCGCTCTTGGTACGAGACGGACAACTTCCAGGAAGTCATCGAGCAGCTGTACAAAACAATCGAACCGCTCTATCAGCACCTGCACGCCTTTGTGCGCCGGCAACTCTACAAGCAGTACGGCTCCAAGTACATCAACCTGCGAGGACCCATCCCCGCTCATCTGCTGGGTACGACGACACGCTGTCGCGGTGGCTTATCTCGTCACGGTGGACGCCGGCGCTTCAAGCAGGCATTTCCTATCGAGCCCGCGAGGCGAGGACGGCTTGTTGCTCAAGTGTGTTTTTCTTCCTCGCCCTCAGGAAACATGTGGGCCCAGACCTGGAACAACATCTACGGCTTGATGATACCGTTTCCTGACAAACCCAACATGGACGTGACTGAAGAAATGCTCAAGCAAGTAAGCGAGAGGGCGAGCTGAGTCTCACGCCACAAAAACAGTTTCTACAAGCGAAACGCTGACACTTACTGGCTTTTAAGTATTTTAAATCTTTTAGAATTATAAAATGTGATCTGCAGTCTCTCTGATCTAGAATTATGTCCCGAGCGGCCCCCAAATTTGATGAATTCAACCGAGACGACCATTTTTGTTTCCCCCGCGCTTGACAGGGCTACAACGCGACGACCATGTTTCGCGTTGCGGAGGAGTTCTTCAAATCTCTGGGTTTAGCCGAGATGCCTCCAGAATTCTGGCAGGAATCCATGCTCGAGAAGCCCGATGATCGAGAGGTGGTGTGTCACGCGTCCGCCTGGGACTTTTACAACCGCAAAGACTTCAGGTAACCAGGATTGAACCGAGAACCGTGCGTAGCTTTTCAAGGGGGTCCGCGTGTGCTTTTCTTCCAACGATAAGAACATTCCCACGATTC
The DNA here is from genome assembly GCA_901007745.1 of Hippocampus kuda. Lineage (NCBI taxonomy): Eukaryota > Metazoa > Chordata > Actinopteri > Syngnathiformes > Syngnathidae > Hippocampus > Hippocampus kuda. Next base: position 15,186 of record CAAKHF010015983.1, read on the forward strand.
TATTTCGTGCCGATATTGGATCTCACGGTCGGTCTCTCTCGCGCGCGCGGTAGGATCAAGCAGTGCACCACAGTCACGATGGAGCAGCTCTTCACCGTCCACCATGAGATGGGCCACGTGCAGTATTACCTCCAGTACAAGGACCAACCCGTGGGCTTCCGCGGCGGGGCCAACCCCGGGTTTCACGAAGCCATCGGCGACGTCCTGTCTCTGTCCGTCTCCACCCCCAAACACCTGAAGACCATCGGACTGCTGAAGACGGTGACGTCCGACCCTGGTAAAGAGAATTACGAGAGGCGTGCAGATCATTTAAGCGGAACTGTTCGACTCGAGTTCCACGTGGTGTTCCTCCAGAATCCGACATCAACTACCTGTTAAAGATGGCACTGGAGAAGATAGCCTTCCTTCCTTTTGGCTACCTGATCGACCAATGGAGATGGGGCGTGTTTGGGGGCAACATCCCCCCGGAGCGATACAACGCAGAATGGTGGTACCTCAGGTAGGCTTCGGTTGACTCGACTTTCCAAGCCAGTCCGTGAGTGTGACGCTACAATGATACAGAGGGATGTAAACAATTAAGACAATGGCATTTGTTTCATTGCCACGGCGGCAATTACTCCTCCAAATTGAGTGAAGTGAGTGGAAAAACCTCACAGGACCCTTAAAAATAATGAGTTTTGCTAAAAACAAAAAAATGTTAAGCTAGCATCATTAACTTGGCTTCGTTAGCATCTGGCTGTTTATTTCGGCAAATGTTATCCGATGGAACTTTTCACTTCCCAACCTTTGAAAACTGTCCTTGCTTCGTCAAAATAATGTGTCACTATTTGTTTGTTTTGTTGTTGTTGTTGTTCAAATCAGACCACAAAAGTCATTCTTTCCAGGACCGATGTCTTACATAACCCGTGCCATCCATCTGTTTCTTCTTCTCCTCCTCTCAAGGACAAAATATCAAGGCATCAGCCCACCCACCAAGCGCACCGAGGAGCACTTTGATGCCGGCGCTAAATTCCACATTCCTGGAAACACACCGTACATCAGGTAGCGTCTTGTTTTATCCGCAGCGCCTAAAATGTCAAGGCCGCGCGTACCTCGAGGCGCTGCACACCAAAACGCAAAACACAATGCGCGCAAGATGGGAATGAAGGTGTCATTGTATACTGCGATCTGTCATCGGAAAGACCGGTAATGGGATTTTCAGCAATACGAAAGCTTTACAATAGCAGGAAACTGCCGGCATGGAAACCAGCTGCACTTAGCTAACCACAAAAGAACATGTCAAGTAGTAGGCAGGACATTTGCATTCCTACCTTGAGGGAATTATTTCTTTAGTCAGACGGCACAGCGGCGCTTGTGGTTTGCCACTGAGTGTGCGCATTCACCCTGTGCTCGCGGATGGGGAGGGTACCGGTCGCGGCCCATCTAAAGGCCAACATCTGTTGCGATCTGCACACGCTAATCGAATAATCAGCATCCCTGGTGACTGTGACATTGCAGACCGTCGGTCATTTCCATCTCCAAAATTCAATTCAAATTCTTTCTTCCGCAGGTATTTTGTGAGCTTCATCCTGCAGTTTCAGTTCCACGAAAAACTGTGCCAAGCAGCCAAACACACTGGACCCTTGCACACATGCGACATCTACCGCTCTGCAGAAGCGGGGGCCATTTTAAAGTATGTTTTATATTACGTGGGATCAAGCTCAGGAGAGGTGGCGGGGCGTTCAACAAAAGCTTTTTGTTGTTCCAGAAAAGTTCTTCAGGCGGGTTCCTCCAAGCCTTGGCCTGAAGTGCTTCAAGACGCCATCGGGACGAACAAAATGGATGCAGGCGCACTGATGAGATACTTTCAGCCCATTATCGCGTGGCTGGAAAAACAAAATGTCAACGATGTCCTGGGATGGCCTGACTTCAACTGGGTGCCGCCCATTCCGGAGGGCTATCCGGAGGACATTGGTAAGACAAACCGTGCATAGAAAGGCTTCATGGTCGGTTTTCCTTGACCCCCGCGTTGTGGCTTATGTTGTCCTTGTCCGCGCAGATAAGAATACAGATGAGCTGGCTGCCAAGAATCTTCTGGATGAATACAATAGTACAGCGGAAGTGGTGTGGAATGCCTATACGGAAGCCTCCTGGGCGTACAACACTGACATCAATGAAGCCAACAAGCAGAACATGGTGAGGGATGAATTCCCCGAATTCAGCCGCTATTTATCACTAGTCGTCATCACCAGACACATCCAACTATTCCGTTCCTCTTACCACCTTTTTTCTACATATACAACCACAACACCACCCAAGCAGTCACCACTTGGTCACCTATCCCGCTTTCTTCACCCTTCAACCCATCCATCCATCCATCCATCCATCCATCCACCTGCTGACTGAAAGCCAATTTTGTTCACCAGCTCCAGAAGAACCTGGACATGTCAGCCCACACGTTAAAATATGGCCAACGGGCACGGCAGTTTGACACGGCGGACTTCCAGGAAGACGCAGTCAAACGCATCATCAAAAAACTCAGCGACATCGAGAGGGCCGCGCTGCCGTCAGCGCAGCTTGAGGAGGTGTGGAAAAGTTGACTTTGCGCCAGCCAACAGGAGAGAGGATGTAACTAAGCCTTGTTTCTTGACCGTTTTAGTACAACAATCTCCTGTCCAACATGGAGACCAAATATAGCGTAGCAGAAGTCTGCAGAGATAATGGCCAATGCCACCCACTGGATCCCGGTAAGAACTCAAATCATGCGTTGTGCATCATCCGTGCTCGTTGATGCCACAGTGACCATGTTGTGTTTTCTTTCAGACCTTCAGAAGATCATGGCAGAGTCCAGAGATTACGATGAGCTATTATTTGCCTGGAAGGGCTGGCGAGATGCAGCCGGCAAAGGACTTCGCTCGGATTACGAGCGATATGTGGAACTGGCCAACCAAGCTGCCAGACTCAACGGTACGACCTGACCATGTTTTGCATCTCAGATTACGCACTTTAAAACGTTCCTATGGGATATCACATTTTCTCGTTCTCACCATCCATCCTTCTTTATAGGTCACAGCGACAACGGTGCTTTCTGGCGCTCGCTGTACGAAACGCCGACCTTTGAGGAGGACCTGGAGAGACTCTGGAAAGAACTTGAGCCGCTCTACCTGAACGTGCACTCCTATGTTCGCAGGGGTCTGTACAACAAGTACGGCCCTAAACGCGTCAACCTGAGGGGGCCCATACCTGCTCACTTGCTCGGTGAGGCGGCGCAACCCGAATGGACAGCACCGATAGTCAGCTACCTTTATTATTTGGCCGGGTAGAAATGTTTCTTTGATTTAATCAGACCATACAAAACCACAAGCCAGTCACCCCAGCGAAAATGTTCCTTTTGTGTTCGGGCATACCCCCGCTAATATTCGGCAGCTGGCGGCAAATGCCTCTGGAGTTGGGAAGGATTTCATTTTCTTTCAGAGGCGTCTAGCGTGAGATTGTGTGTGACACTTGCACACAGTTAGGAATTCAACTGGTCCTCCCAAGAATTCCGCTTCTTGAATCAGCACAACAGAGCAGAAGCGTGTTCCGACAGGAAAATCACACGTCTTGTGTGTCGCCTCAGGTAACATGTGGGCGCAGACGTGGTCTGGCATCATGGACCTGGTCATGCCTTATCCGCACGCCACGCAAGTCGATGCCACGCCAGCGATGGTGGCAAAGGTGAGCGCGCTGACTGCGTGCGTTCTTCGAGCAGCTTTTACAGAAAACAAGCTGCAGTTTTTTTTAAATACAATTTTTCCTTGTAATGATTCCGTCAAAACTTCTTCATAATCACACCAAATATTCAGTTTGTACGAGTACAGTAAGCATGTGATGCAAAACGATTCCTCTCTTAGACTGTCCTTTTGTTTTTCCATATTTCAAACATGAGGCTTTTACATTATCACTGATTTTTTTTTTTTGTTTTTCCTTACAGGGCTGGAATGCCAAAAGAATGTTCCAGGAATCAGATAACTTTTTCACCTCTCTGGGGCTGCTGCCAATGCCAAAAGAGTTCTGGGATAAATCCATGCTGGAGAAGCCCACCGACGGACGCCAAGTGGTCTGCCACGCTTCCGCATGGGACTTCTACAACAGAAAAGACTTCAGGTAAAAAAAACAGCATGATTTTCATGTTTGAAAATGTATCTCTCGCAACGTGACTAAATGTTACCTCGTGCCACCAAATTCAGAATCAAACAGTGCACCGTTGTGACCATGGACGACTTGATCACCGTCCACCACGAAATGGGCCACGTCCAGTACTTCCTGCAATATAAGGATCAGCCCGTGGCGTTCCGCGAGGGCGCCAACCCTGGCTTCCACGAGGCCATCGGCGATGTCTTGGCTTTATCCGTGTCCACACCCAAGCACCTGAAGAGTATCGGCCTCCTGGACAAAGTGGAAAACAATCACGGTGAGTTGGCATCAACTGAAATCTGACCGTATGCACGTTATAACTGGACCTTGACCGGTGCCATTTTTTCCGATCCACATATACATTTATACATACACACCTGTACACAAATAGACAGTGTGTGTGTGTGTGTGTGTGTGTGTGTGTGTGTGTGTGTGTATATATATATATATATATACACACACACACACACACATACATGTATCTACACATACACACACAGCAATTAGAAAGCCTTATTTTAATGTTACAGAG
>CAAKHF010015983.1:21876-42489 GCA_901007745.1 Hippocampus kuda
GTTAAGTCAGACTTTTTTTTTTTAATCTGAACCCTAACCTAACCGATATGTCAACGTGCCACAGTGTAGTGCCAACTACTGGGAAGGAGGACTTACTCCACATCAGATTTTGTTTTGCATTAAGTATCGGCTGGAGATTAGCGCCAGCTGTCACAAGAACCCGATACGTTGAAATAACGCCGGTATCGGTACTCGCCCAATCTTATACTTCCAGTCATGTATTCTTGATCCTCTGCAAAAAAAAAACTAAACTAAGAGGCTCTGGTATTTTGCAAAATGTGTGTACCGTTCAATGAAAAGAAATAAAGACATCTGAAAAGCTTACATGTTGTTCTTTGCATGTCCAGCGGGTGACCCCGAGGTGAAGACCAGCACGGTGGACTTCCTGGGAATGAACGTGGACAGTGCGGCCGCCATTGCGGGCCAGTGGGTCCTGCTGGTGCTGGGCCTGGTCCTGTTGGTTGCCACCATCTTCCTGGCATACAGATACAGGAAGTCAAAGAGGTCCAACATGTCGTTATCAACGATAGAGCTCAAGCAAAAAGACTAAGTGGCAACTGCAGCTTGGACGGAAACGAGACTAATGTGAATATCGGTGTTTTGTCATTCTGTACAGTGCATCTGATCACATTTGATTTGATAATATTCGTTTTGGGTCTGCCTCCCTATTACGTCTTTTATATTTATTGTATACTCCAATTATATATTTGCATATGCAAAAAAAGCCATTGCAATTTTGTAATTTATTTGGAATATGTTCATATGTAGGGAGGAAATATTTGTAAAGTCATTGATCGTGTCAGCATTTTTGATTTTGTTTTGTGTTTCTACAATTAAAAAAAAAAAACAAACTGACTGACTTTGGCATGAGACATCAAACATTTGCAGAGAACTCATTTAAACGATCTTATGAACAATTCAATTACATCACATCAAAACTGCACAGTATAAAAAAAAAATCATCAGAGCAGAGTTTGTGCATTTTAGCCCTTCCCCCTGCCCGCTCCATCCTGAGGAGTCAAAGGGGCCTCTGTAAGGGTTGCAGTTCTCAGTGCCACAGCGGAATACCTGGCAGCTCTCAGGTAACATGAGCAAAAAGCAGCAAGGCAACATTTGTCCCACTGGAGACGACTGAATCAATGTCTTCTCAGTCCAGCCCGCTTTTTCGGACCTGAAAGCTTCCCAAAAGCCTTGGACGGCATCCCAAAGTCTCGTACAAATATACACAACAAATGATCTCCACTCATTGGCCATGACATTAGCATATTTCTTTTGGGGGGGGGGAAGGGTGTAACTCGCTGAGCGATAATGTACCGATGACACATATCACAATCGAAACATTTACGAGTTGTCAAAACAAAAATGTGAAGAAAAAAAAATGGGGCTGATTGGGGTAACAAAGAAAAAAAGGTCAACATGAGGAAGAAGCTATCGCACCAAATCCTGAACATGGAAAACGACGACCTGAGAGCGCCAATATTCAATTCACAACACTGCAGTCAGTACGAATACTCAACAATTACAATCTCTGAGACAAAAATGTTCAACATATTGCACTGAGAAATCTACAAATCAACGTATTTTTATCCACAGTTGGCCCAGACTGGGTCTAGTTTTCTTTCGTTTGGCCAGTCAGTTGCTGAGAGGTCTAAGTCATGGCCTCAGTAGTAGATATGCTGCATCTCTGTCCAGTTGGTAATCCAATACTTTCTGTGTGGCTCCTCTGGCTCAAATCCGACGTTGAACTGATAGCGATCGGCCTTGCAAAGTTTCACCCCGCGGTGCTTTGGCATTATCCGGTAGTAGAGGGATCGCTTGAAGAATCCAAGCTGGGGAGAAAAGAGGTGACATGAGAGACTAAAGCACAGCTAAGATTTAATGGCAGCTTGAGAACGACATTTAGGAGATTTAGATTCCTGAAAGAGACGGAGCGTCGGGGAAAAGAGCGAGAGGGGGTGGCCCCCACTCTCCCCGCTGAGGAGGAAGACGTGGAAAGAAAGCACAAGCAAGGTATACAACACTGCTACTTCCCATAGAAAATGCATGTAAATGCTGAGAGATTACGTTTGTAACAAAGACTGGAATAAACTGGTTAATATAACACATCGGTATGTGCTATGATATACCAGTTTATTCGTGTTTATTATTGTGCTTGTAGCATGTAGCGTAAAACAATGCGTCAAACTGAGACCTGTTTCGAACACGGCTGCCTCACAGATCGGTGTTTCGCAACGTTTGTTCAGCCAAGGCACTTAGTTGCACCCGTTTGAGCTTGAAACACCTCTCAGATTGACGCATTACTCCACCAAAGTTGAATGCTACAACTCCACTGGTCATCAGGAGACAAATCGCAGTACGTTTGAGTGCATCGTAGCAATACTCTCAGCGTTCACGCAATGATAAGCCGCTGGAAGTTCCAGCCTGAAAAGGATGCGAGGAGACGTTAGACATATTGCGCACAAGCGAAGGGTCGGAAAGCGAGTGGCCAGAACGTCACGAGGAGGAGTTAAGGTGTAAATCCAGTCATCGGAGGGGTGTTGTTACCCAAAAGCCCCAACTGGTGTGTGCCGTTGAGCACCCCTAGTGGGTCTCAGTAGTCCTCGGTCAGCCTCTCTGTCTCAGAGGGCTGGATCTTCATCTCAGCCTTCTGGGCTTTGGCCTCATACATCTCCCTCCTGCTGGCCCTCTGGAAGAAGCCACACTGCACGGAGGAGGCGGAGGAGGTTAAGACTCAATTGGTCAGCGCGAGCCTCCGGGACAGCATGGTTTGGGTTGAGAAAGAGCACATGTGGCGAGCTTTTCAACGCCAAGTCAGCGTGCGCAAGTCCACTGACCCATGGTGTCGGCTCACCTTCCAAAGTATAAGAATGATGATTCCGAGAAGTAGAACACCTGCGACGATGGCGGAGATGATGATCCACAGGGGAAGCTCATAGGGCTTCTCCACCCGCGCCTCCGGCTCGATATCTACGGCGAACTGCATCGGAGTGGAGACAGCGGCCATTTCAAGTCACCGCCAAGCTGTTCGTAACAGTCGATGATATCGATTTGACGTGTGTTACCGGAGTGGTCTGGCTTTTCATTTTCAGGGTGGGTTTGTCTGTCATGAGTTTCAGGGTGGCTGCACCTACAACTTTGATCCACAAAGCATTGGCAAAATCCTGCAAAATAAATAAATAAATGAGTCAATGAATAAATTATTATTATTGATCGTGAGCCGCGTGGTCGCAGCTGGTGAAGGCACCTCCAGCATGGTGCTGTTCCACAAACGGGCGCGGACGTGAATCTTGGCCGAGTTGCTCATGTTCAACAAAGGACACGTAAAGGTCACGCATCTCGCCGTTCCTTCGGCGCATTCCTGCAAACGCAAAGAGGAAACGTCACCGTATGGGTAAAAACACGCATGCACGGTTGAAGGAGGACAGACGGGCACCAAGTCGCCCGCCCCCACCCAAAGTCTCACACACACTCTCGGCGTGGTTTGTTACTCCCGAGCTCACCAACAGGTGTGATTCTTTTCGTGGCGTGAGCAGCGTGAGGGTCGCTTGTGGCTCAATCCTCTGAGGCGGGGTGGTGCCATCCAGATCGTCTGCCTCGATCTGCCTTTTCACACGTTTCGATGCACTTTCTGACAGCTGCAATAGAAACGCAGGCAAGGAAGCAGTGCAGACAGAGACGAGACGTCAGAGGCAAAACGAGTGGGCTTGATCGCGAGATCAGATTCTCAGAATAGCACCGTTACTTCTATTTTCGATTTGCGGCCCGGGGAGGTTCAGATGTGGTGAATCGGACATTGTTCCCTCAAGGACTTTAACGCGGGCTTTGTTTTGCTTGTGAAGCACTTTCTAAACCACCACTCAGACAGTCACACCACTGCCATTCGGACGGAAAGCGGAATACAGAATGGCGCTTGCACACAAGAGATGCTGCCAGACAGTGTCAACTTTGAGAGCGGAAGGAGCCCATTAGATTATTCGTAGTTCAGCATTCACAAATTCATCTCTGTGTTTATTCTGGGAGACCTATTTGCAGCTGTTTGCTAATTATTAGCTATTATTGGGAGGGGGAAAAAAAAAGTGCATACGGTCACGAGCGTACAACAAAGCCAAAAAGGAAGCTCACAGTTAAGTTCAACGGGTTGATGACGTCTCCAGGCGGTCGACATTCGCTCTGGGACTGCGTCTGAACGATGATCTGAGTCAGGTACAGGAGCCACTTCCCATTGGACGCCTCAGAGGGCCACTCAAACTCCACGGCCAGGATCCCCAAGTCCCCCAAGGCCGGCCCCCTCATGTTGACCTAGTGTAAAGTCACCACGTAAATGGACAGCCACACTTCCTCTTTCCCCCGAAATAGCATCCGCCCCTGCATACGGCTGCGCCACAAGCCATGACTTGTGTTCCCTGAAATAATATTAACCATCTGACAGTAAAAGGCGTCAACGAGGGAGTAAAAAGCTGAGCGGTGGAGGTGACTCACATTGAAGGTGAACTCGAGCAGACTTCCCACGTCGCTGCTGTTCACCATGGCCGACTCGCCTATCACCGTCCCGCCAAATTTGGTTTGGATGAGCGCGTTTGCGCTGCAGAGTAGAGAAGAGGTGAAACAAAAATGAATAAAGGTCAATTGAAAAAGCAGATGTAATGATTTTGTAAATGTGGCTGTTGTTCAAAATGATTGCTCAACGTTTTGGATACTTTATCATCAGGTCTTTGAATGTTTTTACCAGCAGGTCTTTGGATTTATCGGGGATGGAAAACGGGAAAGTTGAAGGCGGAGGAGAGCGAGGGGCTGAAATTGCAGAAGCTTGAAGCCTGGGTTGTGTCAGTCGCTAAAAGCAGTAATAGTGGCTAAAATCTATTTGAATGCAGAATTATCCACTTTTGGATCCAAGTCATGTAAGTGTGCCAAAAAAAAAAAGATTTCTTGCAGATATTTTGTTAAGTTATTTTAAAGCTATTAATCCATTTTTTGGGTCTTTTGTTGTATTCGTGATAGCAACTCACATGGAGAAGGAGGGGAGGATGGTGTTCTCAATCAGCAGGGTGACAGGCACAGGAAACAAGTCGCTCTGTTCACTGAGACTGAAGGAGCCAATCAAATGACAGCGCTGTATTAAAGTCATTATCATCGTTATTATTATTATTACACACGCGTTGGGAACGTCAACATTACGTAGACAAAAGCAGCTGAGTCTGAATCTCCTGCGTGTACAGATCGATGCCTGACGTCTCCAACCTCAAGGCAAGTGACACCTGTTGACAAGGGGGGGAAAAAAAAAAGAAAAAGAGAACATTATTTTATTTTCAGAAGACGCCAAAAATGGTTCAACTTTGACGGGACGTCAGCGCTGAAATGCCGTACCTTTCCCTTGCCTTTGAGTGGATTCCCCAATTCACAAAGGACGGAGCCGTCATAGCGACATTCGACATCATGATCCTAAATGGGGAAAAGAAAACAATTTAACAGCTGTTGTGAACGCGCCATATAAATAATTTAGGGATGTAGAACAGCAGGCAAGAACTGTGTATACAATTGTAGCTACAGTGTCATCTGCTGCCCCCTGTTGACTGTACCTGGGACCTGACGCCAGAGTATTTGAGCGCATCAGGGATGCTGACGTTGAGCGTGGCCTGGTGGGCGTCCTCAGCCACCTTCCCTCTTGCGGGAAAGTTGGTCACCTCCACCATAAGGCGTATGATCTTCATGCTGCTGTTAAACTGGAGGATTTGGGAATTTTCCTGCCTGGGCACAGGAACACAGCGGTTGATATAGAACACTCTGCTTCCATTTTTCTTTGTGTTTAAATAAACCATTTGCTCTTGGTTTTCACCTGGGGAACGGCTTTTCCTTATTGTCGGCAAAATGGGCCGTCAGCTGCAGGTTGCTGGTGCACTTGTTGTCAGAACCACACTCCTTATGGAAGTTAATCTGAGAACCAACCAGTTTGGACAATGAGTGGACGTTCCATTTGGTACAGGTATGGCAGCAGGATTGTAAAGTGACCTGTGTGCACTTTTGAGTCTTACCTCCCTTCTTTGGGTGAGTTTCTGGTCTTGACTGAGAATGGGGAATGAGTCCAGGTTCTGGATGGCGCGCCTTGATTTCGGTTTTTGTTCATCTAAGGACATGTTGAGGGAGAAGACCACTGGCTCCAGCTTGTCCCTCACAGGCACCTTAAAACACACCCAAGGATATTTATGCGATGATACGCCACAATTATATCAGCAATTTTAACTGGCCAAAAGTTACGGTATTGGGAGACTGAGGTATAGGTAATTTGGTTTTTGTTTTTGTTTTTTAACTGGCAGCTGGTCCCCCTGTGTTGGTATGCTCTTTTTAAAATGATAGAAAATAATTGCGGTCAAATGATGCAATTTTCAGAACCACTGCATACCAAGAACTTACCACAACATTCAAGTTGAGACGATGACACTGACTTTTGGAGGCCGGCAGCGTCAACAGGCCCGTATACGTGTTATCGCTGTCGTCTTGGAAACGAACGCGTGGGCTCCTTCTCCTATCAATGTCGGCCTCCACTGTGTACTTCACCGCTGTAACATTGTCAATGGGTCACATGCGTTTTTTTGTTCAAGTGGGACACACAACAAGTCATTGGATGACGGTGGACCGACTCACTGATGTTTTTCTTGAAGTTTTTGTTGCCGTTGCTTAGAGTGAAAGACGTGCAGATAGTGGCCACGATGCTGGGAAACACAAATAAACTCAAAAATACTGCAAAGGCTATTACATGAGCCACTTTGACCATGACACTCGCTCACCATGGCGTACTTCCTTGGCACTGATTCGTATCCACAATCTTCGGCTCCACATTAAAGCTCTTAGATAAGTGGATGACAGGCCGAGTCCTGTCATAAATGAAGATGGCACTTTTTAATGCGTGTTGCCCTGTCTCTCAACGTTGCACCGCTGTCACTATTCGAGGACCCCTATATTTCCTACCTGAGCAGGGCGATGCGGTCATCAAGGGAGCCCACCAAAATGTCAGGGTAGCCGTTGTCGTCCATGTCCATGCCTCCACTGATGGAGTAGCCAAACGTTTGGAATCCTCCGTTCTCAACCGACTTGCCCTTAATCACCTTTCGAAGGCCAGACGAAAATGTGGACCGCGGTCAAGGAGAGCTTGGAAGTGTTCTTCACATCATGAGATGTGTTACCTGGCTCGGCTCCTCTGAGATTCCCTCTTTACTTCCCATCCAGATGTAGACCTTGCCTGTGCCATGGAACGGAGCTCCCACGGCAAAGTCTGCAGATATAAACACATGCAATGACAGCGAGGGCCCAGTAGGTGGCAACCTGACACCGTAAAGTGGGCTAACGGTCGTTCCAACATTTTTTTTGAAAGTGACAGTCCATAAAATATGCAAAATAATTTATAAATTGCAAACATAATAATTGTCTTGTTTTTGAGAAACACTTGGGCTTATTATGCTACTGCATTTTAATGTTGGAATCAAGTGTATTATGGTGCAGATGATACTTTTCATGTTTCATGAAAATAAAATGTAATATGTACTGTGTGTGTGTGTGCGCATGCGTGCCTTGGAATCCATCCTGGTTGATGTCACCAATAGCGGCAACTGCATTGCCAAATGCAGAGGATGTGGGGCCCTTAAGCACCTTAGTAGGAGTCTTCTGGAAGGAGCCATTCTCGTTCATGTAGATATAAACTGCTCCTCCCTCATCTTTCATGCGGTCAAAGTAAAACGGGGCCCCTACAATTAAGTCGTTCCAACTGGAAGCACAGGAAACGCAAAAATGAATTGAAATGCTATAAATCTGAATAAGAAATCCGCCCTGTAATGTCAACATTTCCCCTTCTGTCAGACTCCATAAAATTTCAATCAGGCATGAAAAGGAGAAGCAGAAGGTGATTGAGCCATGATATCATAGCAAACATCTTGAACGGCCTTGCGGACAGCTCTTCGACTCTGCTTAGATGTACTTCAGTGCACATTCCACATAACACGACGGCTCACGGCCACAAAGCGTTCAAGCGGCGCGCCAGCTGAGCGCGCCAAAAGATAACATGACAGCAAGGTCGTTCTTAGTCTCCCTTGGAACTTTGCGCTTTCAACTGGAGCATTTGGTATCATGTGGATTAAGTATTGTGATTTTTGACAATGTACACCAGGGCTGTGGCCTCTGACCTTTAATGTGGCCCTGAAATGAACAGGTTTTTACATTTTACTTTGTGATGTAATTGTTAAATCACGTACTTGTCGTTATTGAGGTCAGCGACAGCCAGACTGCTCCCAAAATACGAGCCTACTTGTTTCCCGGGGATGATGAGCACCGTCTCAATGTTGTTGTCAGTCCTCACCCCGAGGACCACCGAACCCTTGGACTCATACCTAGGAGAGCCCGTCACCACTGTGTAGTTGGCAATGCCCAGCAGGCGCTTCTCTTGAAGAACGGAATAACCTGAAGGGGAAAGACTTAAAGATGAGCTATAGCTCCATGGCGCAGCAAACAAGAAGGGGCTTAGAGCTGATCCTTGATGCAACGCAATAAATTCCCGACTTGAGCAATAATCAATATTTGAGAAATTTCTATCTGGATTCCGCTCGAAACCCATTGCAGACCTTCTCCTTGCTACATTTCTTTTTAATTCTACACAGTTTCCTCACTAGACACGTGAATTATAAAGAGGCATTTACCCATATAGTAGAGCTTGTATTGTTTTTTCAGAGAGCCAAAGTCTTTCTCAATGGAGTCCCACGAATTGGCAGGATCAGGATTTCTCCAGATGACATGTACATTTCCTATATGAAACAGAAAACAAATGACTCGTCATGCATGACAGCCTGAGAGTAACCCATTTTAATTCCAGTGCCCACCTTGCCACATGTAGCTGCCCGGGCTGCCCACGTATATCTCATTCTCCGTCATGCCACCTGAGATGCCCATGTTGCACATGCCCTCGCCTCTCATGTCGGAAGTGGGGTCACACACCTCGTAGGTGTGAGTCTGCCAGTCGTCATTACGGTCGAAGGTCAGGTCATTGCTCCTCACGAAGCACTTTCCGATCATCCGCCGCTGCTCCTCTGCGCCACTTCCGAAGATCCTGATGTAGCGATGGCCGCATGCCTGCATGCCAGAGAAAAGATTTTTGCTTTCATCAAAACACACGAGGGCCAGCCCCGATGACACAATGTTGGTAATTTCCCCGACGAGATTTTAGGAAAAATGGAAATTGTTTATTTGCAACATTTTATAAACTACGGCAAACAAAAGCGACTCCATAAGGACCCTTAACGTGTAACTTAGCATTAAATAGGAGACAATAAAACATGGCGGCCCTCTCACCAGTATGCGCCCGGCCGACTGTACTCTCTGGCTGGCCACGGTCACGCCCAGCCACATGCCCTCCACCATCTCGGACGGGTCTGCTGTAAACGCGTCATAAAAGGGCTTTTGTCAGTCGCTTTCTGCCGAAACGGTAAAGACAAGCACCAAGCAAAGTGAATCACATTCTGACACGCAAAAAATGCAGAGGCACTGGAGCCTCGATGCAGTTGAAGATGAGGAGAAACGGGCAGGGATTGCCTGGAAACTCTTCTCCTCACTCACTTGAGCTGACCAGGTCCAATCTGGAGCAGTCCGAGGCGTCCGTGGTAATGGGGCAGGAGTAGACGGCACCTGTTTCATTGACGTTCGCCAGCGATAAGGCTTTCTCTTTGGGGGCTCCTGCCAAAAGCCTGCACGGACACACACGCACACACACAAAGACGGTGGCAGATAAAGATTACACGATTGCATCGCAGCCGTGTCGTGGTGTGTGACAGTATACAAAGATGATAGCAGCATGAAAAATGAGTCACATGCAAAAAAAGAAAACCTTTCTAAAAGTATTTGGTCTATATTTTATGCCTGCATTTTTTTTTCTCCAGAAAACATTCACAATGTATTCAAAATGTGTTTCATTATGTTCAGATTTGTTTAAAGCATGTGGGAGGAGTAAACTATTAAAAAAAAATCTGCGATGTATCCCCCATGGTAAACGGGGGGTTGGACGGTTTATAAAAAGAAAGCAGTCTCTCTCGAGAGGGCAAGCTCGAGCTGGACCTTTGGCAAGTCCGGGCAACAACACACAACGCACACACTAGGTTGTTAGTGGTGGACCTCAATCTTTTTGTCGTGCACGTATTGACACGCCCTGTATCGGCGCCTTTCAACACAGCGACCTTTGAAGTGGAAGGATTAAGGCATGGTGCCGTGTACTGGGACACACGGTTGACTGTCAGCACCAGATTTATTATCTGCACTTGTAGGCAGAAGGTGAGGACAAACCTGTTTAGGTTGGCCGAGCTGTTTGCTGAATCATTTCATCATGCGTGGAGGGAGACAAAAGTAGCGCAAGCAAAGTGAGACGTTTTTGGGACAAAAGCCGACAATTTTACACACTGCAGTCACGTGCTTCATGAAATTGCGTTCATGCATTCCCAACCGTGTATCGTCCTCATTTTGTCATCTCTTAGCTGCGTTGCTTTCAATTCATGTATGTGGATGTTAGATTTTCTTTTCGGGTCCGATTTCAGCCTCGAAATTGCCAATTTTATCAGTCTACTTACAGACACCTGCAATCTTATCAACAGAACATCAACATGCAGCCAGACACAACTTCATCCTCCCTGATGTCTTCCCGTGACAACGCCGTGGGAAAAGGAAAATGTTTTTTTTTTTACTTTTTAGACTCAAAAGCAATAAAAACCAAAGAGAATCCTTTTGCAGCAAACACAATGCTCGATGTTCACAACGTGAAAGTTATCTCGTCATTCTGCCACCAGAAGGAGATTATCAGCCCTGAGCCAATTATCTGGCCCAAGTGATGACAACTAGCAGGAGCCAAGATGGCCTCGGAAAGGGCTGCCGGCGGTGATTGGAGCGTCCGATAAATGAGATTCCACAAAGGTTTGAAGACATGACAGAGTGACAGTATGTAGAGTATCAGAGCCACCGCCTATGCTTCAGTCTTGAACACGTTTCTCCTATGCAGTAATAATAATAATCATACATTTTATTTATAAGTGCCTTTCAAGACACCCAAGGACACTTTACAATAACAAAAAAACACAAAACAATACGGATTGAGCAGCGGGTTTATTAAGGCAGATATTAATTTGATGCTTGACCCATGCTAGGGAATAAATAATAACCCCACCCTAACTTTGGGAACCCCTGATCTAAGAACAACCTGGCCCATCTGTTTGAATAGACTCATGCATTTGGCATGTCAAGGTATGACTATCTAATCATAACCGTAGACCTTCTAAAACCATAATCATAAAACATCAAGAATAATCTTTTTTTTTTTTTTGTTGCTAACAAAACAAAGCATTTTGTGACAAGCCTCTCCCTCAACTTCCAGACGCCCTGACTCAGCCAGGACAACGCAACTCATATCCTGCTTGGTGTCAAGTCCAACAATGCGTGTCCACCTCCCGCCTCCTTGCCAACTCATCACCTCCTCATAAACGCACTGACAAAGAGCCCACGGGAGGGATAGCGAGTGGGCACTGAGCTCCTGCATTCCAACCGAGTATACGGGACGTGTTGAAATCTGCCCTGTTCTCCTCAGCAGGTGATGCGAACTTGCTGCTCGAAGCGTGTAGTTAGTGCGGTTTACAACACACGGAAAGAGGTGAGAGTGGCTGCCTTCTACACATCAGCACAAAAAGGACTTGCATATGACTCAATTTGAAAGCGGTCGTATCCATTATTACGACGAATGTTCGACCTGTCAATAAGCCACACTCGATGACAGACAGATGTAACCTCAGCCCAGTGGTGGGAGCTTCGTTCGTCGTATGAACCCGCTGACGTGGTCCATTCTCCTATGATCCAAAATGCTGACTCCGCATGGGCACTTCCATCCTTCTCTAATATGGCGGATTTGGCGAGACAAAAAAGGTGCTTCCTTTCCTCCAACCTAAGAACCGACATAATCCCACGATATTGAGCCTTACTGATGGTCAGGAGCAACCTATGCTCAAATTGGGTTAAAAGTTGCATCAAGGCACCTTTCCGAAGCATTTTTAGAATTCAAACAAGCCTTTATCCAAACATTTCCAAGTAATCTCGCTCAGATAGGAAAGTTCCGAAGCAAAAGACAAAATCTGGAGAGGCCCCGTTGCGTCAAGACTTTTGTGTCCCCAGGGCGGAAACATGTCACAGCGCAGATGAACAAAACAACTTGACTCGCCATGAATATATATCCCGCTCATCTAAAAACAAATCTGCAATATATTTCCAAATATATACATTCTTTTAATTTCGTGAGGATTAAATCTTTTCTGGACAGTGTCAGAAAGCAGCCGGAGAGGGTAAACACACACATTGCTATCAGACTATTCAGAGCAAACGTGCCTCGCCATTGACTGAGCGGGCGCCCCCACCGTGACTCACACGTGAACTGGCAATGGACACACAGTGACGCAGCCACCTGGAAGGATGAAAACGTATTAAAATTGCTCCGTAGCAACGGAAAACATTCATCACGAGAATTAAGCGAAGGGAGCATGATTAAAACGTCGACGTCATATTCATGACAAAACAAAAACAAGCTGAGCGCAGAGACCACCGCCAAGACTGAAATAATGCTATTTAAAAAAAAAAAATCAAGCATCTACAGCACTAAAATTGAACAAGGTTTGATCAATGATCATTTTCTTGTTTGACAAAAGGGACACATTTGAATCAAATGTGATGGCAAAACGGATCACATCAAACGACAAA
This sequence comes from Hippocampus kuda, assembly GCA_901007745.1. Taxonomy (NCBI): domain Eukaryota; kingdom Metazoa; phylum Chordata; class Actinopteri; order Syngnathiformes; family Syngnathidae; genus Hippocampus; species Hippocampus kuda. The sequence continues at coordinate 34,636 of CAAKHF010015983.1, forward strand.
AACGCCTGTTCTTCAAACACTCGTCAAGCAGACATCTCAGCTGGCCAAACATCCTGTTTTGCAGCCCACCAACTGCCACCGGTGAAACAGTAACAAGAGAACAAACTCATTTCGGAACCGTGCGACAAATAAAACATGTCAGGTCTTCCCCCACCCCCTGATACTCCGCTAGCTTGCTTTTCATTAGCAACTCGTAAAACCTCGTCTGACAAGGTTGACTTATGTTTTGGTGGGGAGTCCACTCGCAAACATTACAAGCAAGTGGCGTTTGCTGAGGTGTAAGGTTGACCAAATTATTCTTGCAAAACACACTGCACAGGTCCGCAGACGCGTACCGAGTGTAAGTCAACACTCATTTTCCGTGTCAGAGATGAAAAATGATCTGAACGGTATTGAAGGATATAGTTTTTCCTCGAGACAGGTGACCCTCACCCACCCGGAGGCCAGCCAATTTACACCAGCTTTTTTTTTTTTTTTTAAACACACAACAGCAAAAGGAAAAGGATCTCTTGCAGTGGTGCTACAGTTGACTCGACGGGTAGCGGTAAAGAGAGAAAATCTTCTCCGTGGAGAATAGTGGGAAGCTCAACATCCTGCTGGGATCCATTTCAACGTGTAATTATTAGAGGGCATCCTTCATTCAGTTGGGACACAACAAACTGATTGGACCCACAAAATAAATAGCAGGAGGGTGAGTAGCAACCACCATGGACAGATTTCAAACCATTTATTCTCCAAAAGTAAAGTGAACTCCAATTTTCAAACAACAGTATAACATTTTGTTTGGGGGGAGAAAAAGAAATCATGATATTTTGTATTTTTCAAATTGTAATTTAAAATTTGGCTGATGTAAGGCAATAAGAGCTCATATCGAGTCACAGTCATGTTAAACATGAACGACGTTGCAGCGAACAAGAATGAATCGTTATCTCAATGTTTCGCTGAGCATGACAGTAGACCTCCTGTTGGCACAAGGACCACCAGCGCTCTGGTGATAAAGAATGTTTGGACACATGCCACGCTGGAAATCGGCGTCATTTACTTCCGTGTGCGCCTCATCTTCTGGTAAATCAGAGAGAATGGAGTACCAACAGACGTGGCGACCGAACAACAAACGCAGACCGACAGATGCATGAGCTTGTTTGTGTTGATAAAACTCCCAAGCATAGTTTGACCTGCCTAATCTGCTCTCACAGTTAAAAAAAACAAAAAAATAGGGGGGAGGCAGCACCACCTAATTAAATGACGGACTTTCATAGCCTGGGGCTGATCCAGTCAGACAAAGGTGGAAAACAGCAGAAAAACTTCCAATTTGGAATCCATATTCATCCATTAGAGGATTTTAATTTGAGGCCTTTGGGGCCACTTTGAGGCTTGACTACAAATTGGAGGAATTGTGTCGGCTTGAATAAAGCGTACTCCAGATTTTGGTGGGTTCACGTGCGTTTCCCAACAGATCATCACCCTGACTCCTGTCTTGTCTCAACCTGAAACCTGGCAGGTTGTGACTGTGCACAGAAGGCTAATACATTCCACACATACCGTGGGGTCAGGGGACTGGAAGAGCCAATAGGTGGCCAGCTGACTGCCCAGTCCCACCTCCTGGCTACAAAAGAGAACAAAAAAAGCCCACCGAGGAGACTCGACTTGGCGACTAGTAGTGTAGTTGGGACCTGTACAATCTCGCCTCAGGTAGCTTTGACTTCTTTAACTTCAAGCTAGCCATAAATTTACTCTTAAACTGGCCCGACAGAGCAAAGATTCACTGCCAGACTAATTGGTTCATGGCGTCAAGGGTTCACAACTTTATTGCATTTACTTTATTGCAGAAGTGGGAGTGGCAATCGGCCCTTGACTTACATCCCATCCTCAGTCTGACTCACGCCTGCGAGAAAGAACGCCCACTTTAAGTGCTAGGACTTGTTGAAGCTGGTTCTTACACTTGAATTTCTCAAAAGTGCACTCAATAGTAGTGGGGAGAAAAAAAAATCTATGAGACATTATATCTTGGTATATAAATGTTAGCATACCAATATACATACTGCACGCGAGCCTGCTAGCATTTGCGCTATAAATACTATGGCTGCAAACAGTGTAATAACTGATCATAGGCCCCAATGTGTGCACAACACCTTATTGATCTGCCCTTGTATTTTCGGTACTCAGGTTGCTACATGTTAGCATATTAGCATTGTAACACATTTCAGTAGCGCATTGTTTATGAGAGCTTACAAAACTTGCATTATTATGGGTCCATACAAATTGTCGGCATGTTATAAGCAAGTGCGTGGGACCCTCCTCTGTGCTCCTAGCATGTGGTCCCACCTCTTGAGTGTCAGTCCACTGAGGATGACTGCATCTCAGCTGGGACTTGTCCAAGATGGCACATCGATCCCATGTCATCTGGACACTGCTCTTCATTCTTCTCACACTAATGCACATCTTTGTCCCTCTTCAGCTAGGTGAAGCTTCTGACTACAAACAACATATCTTTGTTCACCTACCTGTGATAATACATCCCAATCACATTAGGGCGTTTACAATTGGTCCAGCACCAAACTCAAGCGAAATCAACAAAACTTGTATTTTAGTACCATCATGTGGTGCTAAGGAACTCTGTCAAAGTGAGTCGAGGAGTTTCATTTAGACAATGGTCGTGTTTTGCCATCACCTTTTGGCTTATTTTGATTGTAAACTGTTCTAAAGGTCAGTCACTCACACATTTTCACTATTTACGGCAAGGCTACATCCATACGCACTGTATGCAAGTTTTAAAATTATAAACCAATTTATTGCAAAGTTACAGTTTATGGAAACTCAGGGGCCCTGCGACCGCAGTTGGAGAACCACCGTTCAAAAGTTCCTCTAACGGGTGCTTTGCGGGTGGAACTAAAAGATAAAACGTGTAAAATAGAGAACAGGTTTTGCAGTATAGCAGAACTGGAGGGGGGCTAGCAGCTTTTCTACATGCTCAGTCAGCCACTGAATGAGAATAAGACCGCTGTTAAGGCGGTAGTATCTGGTTCCGCCCACTGGGTCAAAGCAGGTGTCAGTTGTTTCCAGGCCACTACCCATCAAACCAGAAAGAAGTGGAGAGGGGGAACAAAGTAACTTACAGGTATTTCCTGGCCCCCTCCGTCTGTTCGTGCATGGCCACGGACAATCCGAAGAAGCTGCCTTTGGTTTTGCCCTCTTTGATCACGGGGAAGCGCTCGTCCACGTTAAATCCACGGCACACCGTCGCTGCGTGGATGAAAAGCAGCAACGGGCAAAAGAGTAGCCTTAGGGACATTTTGTTGGTTTGTGAGAAGGAGCGGCAGATCCACAATCGGCGCGGATCCGACAGGTAGAAACACACAGCAGGGACCTCCCCACGCAAGAACTGTAGTCGCGACGCGCGCTCGCACACTCATTGAGAAGGTGAGCGCTCTCTCTCTCTCGCTCTCTCTCTCTCTCTCTTTCTCTCCCCCCCTCTCTCTTTGTATGTCACGCTCTGTCCCTCTCCCCCTCCCTCCCTAAAACTGTGTGTTGCATTTCATTTATGTGAATTTAAGGTGTTCTGTTAGTGTTCCCTGGAACATTGGCACCCCTGAAAACGCTGCCCTAATCCCACTAATACTCAAGTGGGCCCACCTTCACATGAGCTCTCCTGTAACGCCCACCCTGTGTCCACCTATCAGCCGCACTTGTGGCCGGGAACCGGCCATTCATTCAACCCTTAATCCCTTTCCAGAGAATTTGAGAGTTCACGGAGGCAATCAAGAGTTTCTTTCGCTTTCTTGAGTCCACTGAGTCGCCTTTCATAGCGGCCTTGGAAGCGGCACCACAACCTCCTTCCACCAGAATGTGTCCAATTTCCAAAGCTGTGTGCCCTCTTTCATCATGTCCAGGTGATAATTAAAGTGTGTGCATTCAATTGTGACATTATGCTTGAAGTTGCTGTCAAAATACGCTTAGTTGTGCTTACACAAGGCCAGTGTGTGTGACATGCAGAGGCCACATCATGGAAGCAGGTCTACCGCTGTCCTTCAACCATTATCGCGTCTGCATTTGTATGTTACGGTCTAGCTCGGGAGCACGATCATCAGCCTGAAGATGAGTGCACAACATGCCGGTGTGTACACTGTCAACATCCTGCTGCCTGCTGCCCTAATCAAGGCCCGCATCGACAGCGGTGACACTCAACAGAGCCGTGCTGGTGTGTTTTTAGCAGGGAGGAACTAAGAGCTAGTCTTCCTTTTTTTTGTTTAGCAATGATTAAGTTGCATAGTTTTTTTTTTTTTGCACCCCCTTAAGGGCTGGGAGGGAATCTGATTCTGAACGTGGGCTCATCTGACCCTTTTGACACCTGAACAGCTTTGGATAGGCGACAACCGGACCGCACCAAAACGACACTGCAGGTGTAAAAGTTGTTTTTAAGAAACAATCATTTTTAAAAATTCCACACTTCATGACTTTTTTTGGCTCATTTTCTGGAGTCTTGAGACATTGTTGAAGGCCTGACGGGATTGCGGGTGAATTCTGATCTGAATGTGCGATAGCAGAAATGCTCTTCTGGAACTGGAACAAATGCACACAATATGCGCCATTATGGTCCCTTTGCTCTACCACTGGTCCAGTCTTTTGAATAAACGCAGTGTGAAAATAGATTAAATAAACTTGATTTCGATGTCAGTCTTGTGTTGGGTACCTTATGAATTTTAATCCTTAATTACTGGAGGAGGGAGAATAAATAAAGCGAGAAGGACATTGGATGAATAGGAAACACAGCACGCTCTCACTCACCGAGTAGTCGCTCCCCTTGCGATGACATAGGCAGCCGTTGCCATGGCGCTGGGGGTTGCTACGAAGCCAGTATGTTCTAGAGAGCAGGAAGACAGCGTGGCCTGTTTAAACTTCAACCAGGAGTCTCGCTGGGCTCGGATGACCTTTCCGCGGGAATCAAACTTCATCTTCCGAGGCGGGCCAGCCACTTGTTACGCTGTAACAGGAATCAAATGCAGGTCCAGACTGCAACACAAACAGAATTTCGGACGTACTGTAAGTGAGTATTCTCCTGTTGTAACTCAATCAGGCTGGCAAGGATGAAATCTAATTGCAGGAGAAAATCATCAAAGATTAATGAGCTAAATCTAATAATTTGTCAGTTCCTTCTTGGATAGCACGGAACAAGATTACAGCAAGGTGAAATGCATGTTGCATGGGTTCTCAAACTTGTTGGCCCCGGGGACCAGTAAAGTGGAGAACATTTTCCAAAAGACCAATCATAATCCCAATGCCAATGAACCATAGCGACTGTGTCCCACTAAATGAATTGGATGAAATATATTCAACAATCATCACCAGCTGACATGCACTGCTTGCACCAACAACAGGACCATCAACTAAGAATAAGTACTTAACAAAAGCAGTCAGTGTTGCCATCTTGGTGATTTAATTGCCATATTTAGTGACATTTCCAAACACTCTTATGACGACTGTTGAAAAAAATGTGACTGAAATTCTTGCTAATACAGAATACAGGTCTCTGGTTTGTGCAAAGCCCAGGAATGTATAGCCCGAGGAAGAAGGCGCGGCTCAGAACTCTCCCATGAACTGTCCAGTGGCACCTGTTTTTGGGTTTAGCTTTGGGCCTGACGAGGAGTTCATGGGACACACTCGGCATGTTGTGGAAAAAAAAATATTTTGGAATTATGTTTTTGTTTTAAAGGCATTTTCTTCCTTAGTGGCACATCAATCTGGAAAGGAAATGCCATGTTTTCTCAAGATGAAGCCAGACTTTGCAAATACAAAAGAGCAGTGGCCCTAAAAGTGATCCCCGTGGAACTCCCAAAGACAGCAAAGCTGAACGCGTTTCATAATTACCAAGAAAAGAGCGAGAAAAATTGCCATAGTTCAGTGTGATTGTTAGTTATCAGGCTACCTTCTTACAGTTCACAGTGAATGAGGTCGAAAAACGGAATAAATGCCTCGATTCACCTCCACTTCCTTGACTCTAACTGCATTACCAGTGAAAAGAATCTGTCTGAGTTAATGTTTTATTGCAAGAAAAATAATAAGTGAACACCTGTGGGCTGCGGTGCATTGGAGGTGTTGTTTAATCATTAAAAAAAAAGGGAGTTGTTGAGGACCGAATTCCTCTTCCTCTTGTTCTAAATGAATCACAGTAGATTGCGATGTGCGGAGGAGTTGCAGATTCAAAAGAAACGATATTCGAGGGGAGGTTTCATTTGGCTGAGCACGGATTTGTTACAAGAAGAACGTAGCTCTTTACGTGCTGCATGCGTACATTCTAGAGTCGGAGGTAAAAAGGGGCCATGTCTGTGGAGCGTGACACCAGCTTGACCTTTACCCAGAGTTCATTCGTCACACGCTCGCTTCCTGTGTTCTCGGCACCCTCACAAAAGTTAACTTTATTGAAATTGACAGCGACACAGAGAGCATTAGGCCCGGGTCAACGTCGTACCCGGCTGCTGTGGGACATGTTGCCTCAGAACTTGATACTTAACAAGCCCAGCGTGAAGCCCACACAATGGCTTGCATCACTCATCAATGTTTACTGAAGGTGCCGCTTGACTCCTCTGTAAGCTGCAGCAATGTTACTCATTCTTTGCAGGGGATAAAGAATGTATGCAAATGAATATTGTCATATAATCAGTCTATATTTGTTGTCCCAGGTTTTTTTTTTTGTTCAGATATCCATTGCTCAATAGGTGATAACGTCGCAATGCTGATGCTAATCATTAGCCCATGAATGGTGCTTAGCATTCTGTATTATCTTGTTTTTCAATATTCTAAATTTTTTCCTTGCACTGTAAAGTCTTTCAGTAATTTTGGCTGCTCCTGCTTATGAGTTTGTTTTTAAATGGTCTTCAGTTCTGTTGCGTGTAAATGCTTTTAAATCATAAACCTCGTGTTTGAAATGTGCTCTATAAATAAAGCTGCCTTACTCTGCCTGCCTCGTAACTGCCTGTTTGTAGTTTGTCTGTTCCCCTTACATGGCTGGTGACAATTTAATGCACATTTTGTTCCAGTCTAAATGGAAGTTAAGTCAAAAATCCTGTTGAATGATTATCACATTCCCATCAACAGTAACTCAGTTTAAAACTCGCCCCCTGTGCTAAGCCTAATTAATCTTGCGAGCAGACTTGAAAAATGGCACTTGAGCAGTAAACACAACATCGCCTTGCCCTCACATTGCTCGCGTACCCTGCCCGCGGTAAAGTGAGTTTACATGATTTACAACGCCGCTCTGTCAAGATCCCCCTTTGTCTGTTGCAAGGGTCCAATCCCTCAGCGCTCATCCTTCAGACCTTTATTTCCTTTCGTCTTTGGAGCAGCTGCCGCTCGGATCCACATGGTGCCACGTTTTGTTTATCAGCGGATGCGCATGTCGTACAAATAAAATGTGCCATTGTAACAGGACGGACGCTGAGAGTGATTTCACCGGTGGGTTGAGGGGAAAAACAGCAAAATAGTCACGAGTGCAAAAATGAAAAATATGTCGTCTGTGTGTTCGGGTGCTACGGTTACTTGATGGTTTTGATTCGAAACAATTACATTCAGAATGCAGTATTTGTTTATATAACATATGTATATACACATACAATACACACAAAGTGGCCTCATTTGTTATCATTCATAAACATGGAAGTAAAATAATATTATTAGCAGAGAGCGTGTGAAAGGCGAACTTGGCCTTTTGTTACCTTCCTATGATAAATGGAGCAGAGTGAGAAAGTGCAAGAGATGCTCGCACATTTTCCACTCAATTGAATGGCCTGCTCAGATCATTAAGCGTCCATTCATTAGTGAGGGACACTGGCAGGGGCTCAGCCGCAAGGCAAACATTGG
>CAAKHF010015985.1:0-14632 GCA_901007745.1 Hippocampus kuda
TGTGTGTGTGTGTGTGTGTGTGTGTGTGTGTGTAATTGATACTCAACAGAAAAAAAAAAAGTTTTTTCTGAAGTGATTACAACCTGATGGTTTACATGTAGACGGGTGATGAATTACGAAGAGCCGGAGTGCGTAAACAATAAACGATAATGCTTCCATACAGGAAATATTTGGGAGACATAGTCTTTAACTTTCACAGTCCACCTTTTTCAGACACTATCAAATCAAGGAAAACCCGTTGGAAAGCTTCCAGGTTTACAAAAAAAAAAATGTGAAGAGTCCATATAGGTTTCCTCTTAAATTCGTCGGCCAACCCGATTTCTTGTTTTGTTCTGCTCATGCTTTCTTCAGTTGCCTTACTGTGATTGAACATTGTTGTTGATATTTTGCACCATGCGTTTTCTTTTGCTTCTCCGCTGTGAGGTTTTCGACCTCTTAGCCCATTCCCAAGTTCCAAGTGATATTCCTCTCTTTTCTCTTTTTTTTTTACCTTTTATTGTTTCTATAAATGCTATAGCTACATATGTTTTAGTCTCTTAATGGTGTGTGTGTGTGTGTGCGTGCGTGTGTGCGTGTGCGTATTGTCTTTTTAATTATCTGGAAACAATGTGAGTGTAAGAGATTTTTAGTTTGATGCTAACACTAATCCACGTGTGCCATCAAGACGTATGTAATTACAATATGGCAACCTCAACATTGAGGCGCCTCAATTTTTAACGATGACCCGTAGAAAGGAAATAGATTAAATATTTTATGTAATACACTGTACATGCTCCTTGTGCCATTTTTGAAAATTTTGTTTTCCTGCATGTGTTATGTAATGTTCACTCCTTTGTGTGACTGCAAGATTGAATATGTACAGTCCAGTTTATGAATTGAATGTGGGAGATTTTGTCACTTTGTTGCCATTGAAACATCCCAATTCGTTTTGTATAAAGTACGTGTCTCTTGAAAGGAGTCCCTGATTTTTTCAACAAGAATGGTGATTCATCACAATTTTATACTATAAACTCATTCAGTACCAGCCAATTCTGGACCAAGTCTGAAAAGACGTTTAAAAACGTCTTTAGGAGTGAATGAGTTAACTTTTAGGAATATGTAACATGTCAAAACTCTCCAGCGCAGAAGCCCAATTAATTAAATTCAAAGAAACAACAAATCTATCCGGTGTACATGTCTCATAAAAGACAATTTGAAATTTGAAGCTTCTTGATTGTCCGAGAAGTAAAATGATATATTAATGATGCTGATAAAGGTACTGGGACTGATAAGTTTTATTGTGAGCATGCACACTCACCCAAAGTGTTGACCTGCCAAGACCAGTTTGTTGCTTTTAATTAACCATGGCCATTCATCGCAACTGTTGTTTTACTGCCCGTGCTGTGTCACCATCCCGGTCCAAAGATTGCCTCATTGTTTACATGCGCTTTGCACCAGGAGGCTCACTAGGATCCCAGCTCCTCATTTTTGAACCAAAATTCTTGACTGGGTGGCTCATATCTCACTACTTCTTCCATCCTGCCCGTCTTTCATCCAGCAGAACCTCCTGGTTCTCAACTCTGTACCAGGTTGGGGTCTGAAAGTCCAAAGTGAGTGCACACAATGTTTTCTTTTTTGTTTTATAATTATTCCCTCTTTTTTTTTTTTTTTTTTTGTCCATGTACCATAAGTCATCATGCAAGTACTGAAATGACATTGATTTAATTTTGAATATGACGTGATTTTATCTATTGGGAAATCAAGAACAGAATCCAAATGTCAGCTTTGCAACGTTTTATAGTTTTGGTTTAAATTATAAATAGGAAATAAAATGTCCTCAATATCATCATCCAAAAATATTGAACAAAATCGGTATCATCAACTCATTGGGTGCTTCAGTAAGTATTGCACAGGGGGAAAAAAACAAGAAAGCCTGTCAAAAGCCCGCAATCGTATCAGCAACATTATCTTTCTGGCTACATATCTTGAGTCAAAGATTTAACTTTGGTTCAAAGGCTTGAGCAGGGAGTGGCACATTAGTAAGGCATCCATTACATTGTCAAGTAATAGTTGCAAGTCCATCGCATGCTCTTGTTGTCTTTTTGTGTGTGTGTGTGTGTGTGTGCGTGTTGAATTGTCAGTTGGTTGTGAAGAGTATTGGCTTGGATAAACTTTATTGTCAAATGTACTTTATGTAAAACATACAGCACAGATGAAATTTCTTCCCTCTCAACACTAAAACGAGGAGCCGCTGCGGGTGTCCGCGCCGCCATCAAAAGAAAAGTTAACAAAAAAAAAGACAAAATAATACAAAACAACATATCAGAAATAACCCAAGTTAACAGAGTTCTGGATTGTTTACCAGTGCAACAAAAATAATCATGTTCCTCCGCATATTTCATTTAGGAAAACAGAGATAAGATGGGATCAGGAGTGTCCTGCTTCGGTCAGATGTTTGGGCAGCAGAACAAGCGAGGTGAGTCGATTGTTTGACGATGTTCTTGCTTGCGAAAATTTGCTGCAAAAGTATTTGGACAATGCGGTGACGTGCACTCATTTGAGGTGCCTGACAGTCACTTGGCTGCAAATGATTTTCAGTCAAAGATTCCAAATGCTGACTGCAAGTATATCAATTTACCAAATGATTCAGACTTAGAAAATGCAGGTATTCAATCTTGCTCAATTAAAGCCGAACGTCTTTAATTTTCACATTTAATTAAAAAAAAAAAAAAAAAAAGGAAAAATAATACAAATTAACTGTCCATATACTTCTTGGCCTAACTGTGTGACGTTTCTGCAAGTTGTGTCGTTTTTACCCAAAAATCTTTTTTTTTCTATTTTTCCTTCTCAACAGAGGCGGAGAGACGATTGCGAGCTAATGACAGAGCGTTCAACCTTTCTTACCGTTATGCTGTGAGTACAGAGGAAATCACAATGCACTCATTTTATTTTAGTTGATTTTCACATTTGACTTTTTCCTTCTTCAGGATAATGCCATCAAGACATCCAAATACAACATCTTCACCTTTCTGCCGCTGAACCTTTTCGAGCAGTTCAGGAGGCTCGCCAACTGCTTTTTCCTCTTCCTCTTTACACTTCAGGTAGACTTCAGATTTGTTTTCAGTTGCTCTTCTAATACTGCAATACAGCTCTTGATGTGGGCTTAAGATACGACAGGCCTCAATAGTTCCATGCAGTTTTTAGGATTCCATTTATTTTCAGTCTGCACTGTATGAAAATATACCCCCTTTTAAAATTATACATCATATATTTGCCATCTGATGTTGCAATTTTGATTCCAATTTTGTGTGTTTGCATGTGCGTGTCTTTTGGCAGCTCATCCCACAAATCTCCTCGCTCGCCTGGTTTACCACAGCCGCTCTTCTAATTTTGGTGCTCTCCATCACGGCGGTCAAAGATGCCTCTGATGACATAGTGAGCAGATTACAATATACTTTTTTTTTTTTAAGCAAGAAAACAGCAACGTCATACTTTTCTACGTCTGGACTCCTATTTTATGAACAGAACAGACACAAAAGTGACAACCAAGTGAATAACCGTGAAGTGAGCGTCCTCGTTGATGGAGAGTGAGTCATTTGGCTCTTTTCAAATCTTCTGTGAATATTGCATGATAAATTAGAACATTGAGTTGTTAGAGTGAAGTGCTTGCTTTAATATTGTCCCGATGATTTCATTTTGTCAGACTGAGAACTGAAAAATGGATGAATGTTCACGTTGGAGATATAGTCAAACTGGAAAATAACCACTTTGTCACAGTAAGTGCCACCGCATTACACGATGTCGCAAAAATCACTTTTTAATCCTTTTTAGTGGCCTATTTGGTGTCGTCCTGCTATTTGTTTGTTTTCCAGGCAGACCTTTTTCTACTCTCCAGCAGTGAGCCTCTCAATGTGGTTTATGTTAAAACGGCTGAATTAGACGGGTATGTCCTTGTACGTATTAATTTGAATTTGTGTCAGGGTTATGGTCCGTTTGTGTCTACATGTGTGTGTCTGCGCGCACACATCAGCTGAAGATCATAATTTATTAAATGTGTCATATATTCAACAATGTACACATTATTATAATTAGAGACAATATATAGAGTGGCGGCCCAGTGGGCAAGTGGTTAGCGAGTCGACCTCACAGTGCAGAGGTCGTGGGTTCATTTCCGTCTCCGGCCTTCCTGTGTGGAGTTTGCATGTTCCCCGGGCCTGCGTAGGTTTTCTCCGGGTGCTCCGGTTTCCTCCCATGTTCCAAAAACATGCATGGCAGCCTGATTGAACACTCTAAAATTGTCCCTTGGTGTGAGTGTGAGCATGGATGGTTGTTCGTGTCTGTGTGCCCTACGATTGGTTGGCAACCGGTTCGGGGTGTCCCCCGCCTACTGCCCGAAGACAGCTGGGATGGGCTCCAGCACCCCCCGCAACCCTTGTGAGGATGAAGCAGATCGGAAAAATGAATGGATGGATGGATATATACATTAGTGTCAAGGAGGCTAATATGCAAAAATCGTTGACTCCAAAGCGGACTCGAAGTAGAGCACTAAAACAGAATTTATAAAAGTGTGAGAAGCAACCCCTTAATACAAAATGAAAAACGGCAACGACCAAAGGTTCCTGTGAATAAATATTTCGGAGGATACGAAATAACACACGCTGATGGATGGAGCCACAGAAGAGGAAAGATGCCGAACAAACAAAAACGACACAGGGAATCTAATCGAGAAGCAAAGAAATGCTAATGCTAATGCTAATACGCAAAAAAAAAAAAAACCCACAGCACAGGATGCTTAGCAGAATTTTTTTGCGAACGTCCTTCCATCCATATTGAAATTTACTTCCCCTTATGGCGGAGGTGAAGTCTCACCCAGCGGACTATGCCATTGTCAAACACCAGTATAATGTTAGAGGTTCTAATCATTAGAAGGATGATTGGAATCTAATGTGCTCATGGTCCCCTCCAGTGAAACCAATCTGAAAGTGAAACAGGCACTGACTGTCACTGGAGCGATGGGAGACGACACTGAAGCACTGTCCAGCTTCAACGGTGAGCACTTCGGTGGGCAATTTTGGTCATGTTCTGACTTTTCCAAATATGTGCACAAACATGACCCCATATGTTTCCCAGGAGAAATTAAATGTGAGCCTCCAAACAATCGTCTGGAAATTTTTAAAGGGACACTCACAGTAAATGGACAAGCATATTCTTTGGACAATGACAAAGTGCTTCTGCGTGGATGCACTCTGAGAAATACAGAGTGGTGCTTTGGACTAGTTATCTTTGGAGGTAAATGAAGATCCCGAAATAATTTTTCCCCCAAACGTTTTGGTCAAATTTTGACTTTTCAATTTTGCTGAACATGTGTCATGTGTCACAATGAGATCAATTTAACATGAGTTTCGACTATTGTAGGCCCAGACACCAAGTTGATCCAGAACAGTGGAAAGACAACATTCAAAAGGACGAGCATTGATCACCTCATGAACATCTTGGTGCTTTGTGTGAGTTCCAATCACGCCTTTACTTGTCAGAAGCAAAAAAAGTTGAATTATAGTCAGGAAAGTTATTTCGGCCAGCACAATGAATGACCTGGTGGGCAGATTTGGCTTCATAAGCTCTTTTCTTTCACCGATCAGATTTTTGTTTTCCTGCTGTCCATGTGCTCCGTTCTGGCCGTTGGCCATGCCATTTGGGAGATGTCGGAGGGCTCCGTTTTCACTGTGTTCCTCCCTTCAGAACCAGGCATCGATGCTCCTCTCTCATCATTCCTCTGCTTCTGGTCTTATGTGATTCTCCTGAACACGGTGGTGCCCATGTCTCTCTTTGTCAGGTATTTCGTGACGCCGATTAATTACGACACTGTCAGTTTGCATCACACGACCCGTTTTCTTTTCAGCGTGGAAGCCATCCGTCTGGTGAATAGTTTTTACATTGACTGGGACAGGAAGATGTATTATGCCAAGAGTGACACTCCAGCTGAGGCGAGGACCACCACTCTGAATGAAGAGCTGGGTCAGATTAAATATATCTTCAGCGACAAAACCGGTACCCTGACGCTGAACATCATGACATTCAATAAATGCTCGATCAATGGCAAACGTTATGGTGAGCAGGATATTCAAAGCTCCACACATACAGTAAATGAATAACCTCAAATATTGATGTAGCGGGTGTTCAATTGTTTTAGGGGAGCTCTTGGACTTTTCAGGACAGAGGATTGAAATAACAGAGGTGAGATGGTTTGAGGAGATTACATCATTTGGGACACCCGCGAATCAAATTCAATACAACAGCAAACTCGCACCACTGTTGTGGTTTCATGTCAAGCCATATTTTACGGGACCGATATAGAACCAAGTCAAAACAAGTGATTAACAATACAATGTAGTTGTTGTAATTAAAGGCAGCTCTGCGTTTTTTTTTTTCTTCTTCAACAAGCCAGTCCAGCCAATACTGTCAAATTGTTTGGCCTGCCCAGCCCCATTTCAAAAAATGTTTGGTTCTTGTTTTTGCTAGCTTGCGGGCATAACTGAGATGGGTGTTTTGACAGAAACACAGATGGATTTTCACCAAATATTCAAAATAAAACTTGTTTCACACTCTGATCGTCATGAGGCTCTCTGTGCGGGTGCCAAAGCAACTGGTGCTTGTGGACCCCTGTAATACAAGTCACGTTTCCGACAAACCTGCCTTTTCAAGGTTAGGCACATCTCAGTTTGAAAAGACTCGTGTTTCTTCCTGTAGAGTACACCGAGGGTCGATTTCACGTGGAACCAGCGAGCCGATCCAAACTTCATTTTTCACGACCACAAACTGGTGGACACTGTCAGGGATGGCAACTCCGAGGCTCAAGAATTCTTCCGTTTGTTGGCTCTGTGCCACACAGTGATGCCCGAGGAAAAAACAGAGGGTCAGCCAACTTTTCCTCACTGCATGGTCTACTGTTGAAACCCATGTTTGATGTTCTATCCGCTCTCCTCCAAGGGGAGCTTCATTACCAGGCTCAGTCCCCTGATGAAAATGCTCTGGTCACCGCTGCAAGAAACTTTGGCTTCGTGTTCCGTTCACGCACCCCAGAGACCGTCACAGTGGAGGAATTGGGCACACCAGTCATCTATGAACTTTTGGCCGTTTTAGATTTCAATAACGTGCGCAAGAGGATGTCAGTCATAGGTGAGACCTCTTTCTGTGGAGAGTTAATAGGACTCAATTTTAACTTGGTCTCGAGAATGTCTGCTCATGGTTTAGAGCAGGGGTGTCAAACTCATTTCACATTGTGGGCCACATACGGACTCGGTAGATGTCAAGTGGGCCGGACCATTAACATTATACCATACTTTGCTGTAAATAACCAAAATATCATGTCTTTCCTTTGTTTTGGTATAAAGAAGCATTGGCGCATTGATAGTGTCTGCTGTATTGGGTCTGTCTCAGGGACAGATTGAGACTGCTGTTTTCTTCTCTGATCAAAACAATGTTGTCTTCTACTCTCTTATAATCCATGAATTGCATTTTATTATGTGTCTTTAATGTATTTTTTTCACTTTAAAATTTTCCTGCGGGTCAGATTGAACCTCCATGGGGGCCGGTTCCGGCCCGCGGGCCGTATGTTTGACACCCCTGGTTTCGAGGTTCCTTCCCACATTCCAAAAACATGGTAGTTCGTTTAGCTGAAGACTGAATCGTCTGATTCTGAGCGTCTGTATCACTCATCGAGAACTTCTCATCCTCGCTGTGACTTCCAGTGCGCAACCCTGAAGGGAGGCTGACTCTTTACTGCAAAGGGGCAGACACCGTCATCTACGAGAGGCTGCACACCTGCTGTACCACACTCAAATGTGTCACCACCGGACACCTCAATGTAAGTTTTTATTTTCTCCGAAATGGATAATCAATTGTTGTAATAGCTTTTCTCAACCCTAACTGTAGGAATACGCAGGTGATGGTCTCCGCACTTTGGTTCTGGCTTACAAGGACTTAGACGAGAGCTATGTGAAGGAGTGGATGCGGCGCCACCATGAGGCCAGCACCACTATCGGAGAACGAGACGAGAAACTTCATGAGCTGTATGAAGAGATTGAGAAAGACTTGTTGGTCGGTTCACTGGTTGACTATTTTGCTTAAAACCTTGACTGCTATCTGACATAGGATGACAGAGGCAGCTGAGGTTGAATCGGTTCTTTTCCATGGCATCTTCCTTTCAAGACAATCTTCTTTAGTTAGTAATAGTAAAACTTCTGTCTCACAGACATATTCTTACTTGTTTAACACCATTTGATTTAGCTTCTGGGAGCAACGGCGGTGGAAGACAAGTTGCAGGAAGGTGTGCCTCAGACAATAGAGCAGCTAGCCAAAGCTGACATCAAAATCTGGGTGTTGACCGGAGATAAACAAGGTTATTTTCGGCCACATACAACAATTTTTTTTTTTTTTTTGTGTGTGTGTGATTTCATAAATTCATGTTCGCAAATTCTCATTTCTGCCAGAGACGGCAGAAAATATTGGCTATTCTTGCAACATGCTGCGAGAGGAAATGAAGGACGTTTTCACCGTGTCCGCAAATACAGCAGAAGGAGTCAAAGAGGAGCTTCAGTATGTAAAATCTCAAGTTGCTGCATATTATATTGAGCATGACATATTTAGTCAAGCACTGTCATCATGAACCAAAAGCGCTCCAAGAAATAGCAATATCTCCATCTCTGCATTGTTCTGTTTTTAGAAGTGCAAGAAAGAAAATGTCTCCGACGGCAGCAAAAGAACCAAAAGTGACCAAAGCTCGTTCAGGCCTCTTGTGGTTGCAAAGAACCGAAACTGTTCAAGATGACAAAGTGGATGGGGAATATGCGCTTGTTATAAATGGACACAGTCTGGTAAGTGGGCATTCACCCTCCTTATATTTGTGAAATCCAAAAAACATTTTACAAAGAAGGAAGATTTGACTTCTTTTGCCTCATCTTCCTCTTGGTGCTCAGGCCTTTGCCTTAGAGAAAGGTCTGGAGTTGGAACTATTAAGGACGGCATGCATGTGCCAAACCGTGATCTGCTGCAGGGTTACCCCACTACAGAAAGCCCAGGTTGTTGAACTGGTGAAAAAATACAAACAGGCGGTCACTCTGGCCATTGGGGACGGGGCCAACGACGTCAGCATGATCAAGGGTCAGTAAACTCACTGAGAGTCGCGCTAAGAAAAGCTCAGCATCCTTTTGGCCTTATTGCTCTTTGTCTTCCAGCTGCACATATTGGTGTCGGCATCAGTGGTCAGGAGGGCATGCAGGCTGTTCTGTCTAGTGACTTCTCCTTTGCCCAGTTCCGCTATCTGCAGCGTTTGCTGCTGGTGCACGGGCGCTGGTCGTATCTGCGTATGTGCAAGTTTCTACAGTATTTCTTCTACAAGAACTTCACCTTCACCTTCGTGCATGTCTGGTACGCCTTCTTTTGCGGCTTTTCGGCACAGGTGAGGAACATGAAAGAATAATGAAGGAAAAATAAACTGAAGATTTCACGTCTACACCTCATGTGCTATTTGGCAGTATT
The DNA here is from genome assembly GCA_901007745.1 of Hippocampus kuda. NCBI lineage: Eukaryota > Metazoa > Chordata > Actinopteri > Syngnathiformes > Syngnathidae > Hippocampus > Hippocampus kuda. The sequence goes on from CAAKHF010015985.1 coordinate 9,517, forward strand.
CTAACAACCATGTTTGTGACATATACTGATAAACACAGTCAATAAATTACATACATGATCTTGTTCATTTTGTCTCTTCTAATTCATAGACTGTGTATGACCAGTGGTTTGTCAGCATGTACAATGTCGTGTACACAGTGCTCCCTGTCCTTGGCATGAGTCTTTTTGACCAGGTATGCAACTTGTAGCATCACCTACGCATAGGATTCGATCATGTCATGAGAGATTGCGTCACTTTTCTTTTCTCCCCACCGTCTGTTTCACTAGGATGTGAATGATCGCTGGACTTTCCAGCATCCTCAGCTCTACTCCCCGGGGCCTCTGAATATTTACTTCAATAAGAAGTCCATGGCGTGCTGCATGATCCACAGCTGCTACAGCTCCCTCGTTGTCTTCTTCATCCCGTTGGCGGCCATGCACGACACGGTCGCAGACGACGGCAAAGACATTGCTGATTATCAGTCTTTTGCTTTCGTGGTGCAGACGTGTCTTCTTCTTGTCGTCAACATCCAGGTAAGGAAGGGCATCATGTAGCAGCACATACTCAGTGATCCTTTTGTCCCAATAACACATCTCGGACTTAGAGTGGGACCAAAGAAACTGTCAGACTTTATTCAAGTCAAATATCTCAATAATTATTTTTCAAATAACCAGAGATTATGGTCATATACTTCTTCATTATTGGGCTTCCCCCATCAGTGATGACTCATATGAAAGGTTTGGGATTTTAACAGGACTGAAGTAAGGTAGAGCAAGGACATGATGATTCTAAGTGGCAATGGTTTACAAGTGCCCCACTTCAAAAAACAAAAGATTTGGACTCATTTTGGGGCGGCCCGGTAGTCGACTGGTTAGCAGGTCGGCCTCACAGTGCAGAGGTGCACGGTTCGATTCCAGCTCCGGCCTTCCTGTGTGGAGTTTGCATGTTCTCCCCGTAACTGCGTGGGTTTTCTGTGGGTACTCCGATTTCCTCCCACATTCCAAAAACATGTGTGGCAGGTTAATGGAACATTCTAAATTGTCCGTAGGCAAGAGTGTGGATGGGTTTTCGTCTGTGTGCCCTGCAATTGGCTGTCAACCAGTTCAGGGTGTACCCCCGCCTGCTGACCGAGGACGGCTGGGATAGGCTCCAGCACCCCCGCGACCCTTGTGTGGATAAAGCGGATCGGAAAATTGATGGCTGGATGGATGGATGGATGGAGTGACTCATTTTGAATAATGACTCCTTCAAAAAATATCAGAAACTTGGAGTCAAGGATCTTGTTCACAGTGTCAAGGGGCATAGTGTGTATCGACAGTAAATCATATGTTTAACATCCTTTGGGCTTTAATTAATGTGCACATTATTAATGAGTGACAATTACTGATTCATTCAAAATGCATTCATGTTTTTTTATACAACATAATAACCATTTTAAAAAATAGTAATAATACATCCACTGTGATTGTAAATACTTTAAAAATTAGATTCCCATACAACTGAGAGTGTCAATTAATACTGAATGTGCTCTAAAATTTTAACATTTACTTTTTTTTTTTGTGTCAATGTTTCAGCTTTGTCTAGACACAAATTACTGGACAGCCGTGAACCAGTCCTTCATGTGGGGCAGCCTGATACTGTACTTCGCCACCACGTTTGCCATGCACAGCAACGACATGTTCTCCATATTCACCTCCGTATTCCCTTTCATCGGTGAGGCACTTTAAGCTGGAACAAGAACTACTCCAGCACTAAGTTGTCGTTTGATTGTCAAAGAATAAGCCCGGTGTTAATTAACATACTCAGGAAAAGGTTTAGCCTCCTGTCGCATGTCATGAAGTGGCCCATTTTGATCTCTTTGGCTGCTGTGCTTTGCAAATTGTGACGTGTGTCGTCCTGTGTTTGGGGCTGCAGGCACAGCAAGGAACTCTCTGAGCCAGCCGAATGTGTGGCTGACAATATTCTTGACATGCCTCCTCTGTGGTCTTCCGGTGTTGGCCTTCCGTTTCATTGTCATTCAACTTCGGCCTACCGTCAATGACAAGGTATGACAGTCCTCGGTGTTATGTGACTAGCTAGGCTAGGCGAAGATCCAAAGACACTTTCAAGCAAGAGTACGAAACACTACCATGCAGAACCTCCCACCTCTATATTGGTACGACATCGTTGCTATCATGTCAAAGCCAAAAGGTAAGCAGAGCTCGATTCTGCTTTGTTGGAAGCACAGATGAGTGTTTGCTGACACCAGTTGCTTCGGATAAGTGGCACATTTAATCAGTCAATGGAAGCAAAACCAAGACTGGCCCTTTTTGTGGCACGTGGCTAACGTTAGCATCCTTCACTGCCTGGACTTCAGGCCTCAAAATCTTCACCATGAGCCATAGTTTTCCCAAAACACAAATACAATATCCAATTTGTAGCTCTGTCAGGGTGTTCAAATTTTGAGGTGTGACTTTGATATCTACAGGTGAGATATAAGGTGCGTAAGGAGGGGCTACCAGGTCCTGTTCCATGCCATCCGCCAGCCAGGCGAGTCAGCACTCGGCGGTCGAGCTACGCCTTCTCTCATGCTCAGGGCTATGGCGAGCTGGTGACATCACGAAGATTCCTGCTAAAACGTCTTGTCAAGAGTCGCAACAATGACACCAACGAGCCACAGCTCTACCGTATAATCTCAAAGGATTCAGAGCATCAACCACAGAAGCACTAATTAATAGGTAGCAGCTCACTGAGACCGTATGTTACTTTCTCACCCACTACCCGTTACTGACACCGTGTAAGTCAGTTTATGAGGAAAGTAATACAAAATCTTCATGTTGTCTGTATTTTTATTTGGTGGTGTACCATGAGATGTTTCTTTTGTCAAATGAGTGCCTTGGCTCAATAAAGGATGGCAAATCTTGCTCTTGTTTTTCCAAAAAGCTCAGCTGGTTTAGAACTTGTTCAGCGCAAACTTTCACATTCCAAATACGCAATACACACCTTTTCCATATTTCTCCATTCTGAATAACCATAATCCACTGCAAAATTAATGGCGGAATTGAAATCTTCTGTGGCATTCTTTCGCATGGAAACAGCATTCGAAAAAAATGGTGGATGTAATGATGCAGATTTGACTTGACCTTCCATGTGTACCTTTTCACAACCACCGTTTGAAGACAACGGCAATGCAAACTTTATCAACTTTACACGCTTATTGACTACGTGGAAGAGCACGTAGCTAACAGAAATCCTTCTAGCATAGCATAAAGGCAGCTAATAAAACATCCCTACCAGCAGCCTTCTTTCTAACTCTTACTTTTTCAAGTGTCACTTTCAGGCATGCGCATTCACCGCATAGGGTGTGCTGCATACCTGCTTTGTCAAGTCAAACCCACATTGTCTGCTCTGATTGGTCTGAGTCATTCATTTCTAACGTTGTTTTACTGCCCGGCCGGTATCACCATCCAGGTCCAAAGATCACTTTATTGTTTACCCAAGCGGTTAGCAGTGACACTCACACCCGGGTGCAGTTCTTCCTTTTTGAACACAAAACCTCGACTGGTGTCTCCTCTCGAGACACCTGCTCCATCCTGCGTAGCTTTCATCCGATAATTGGGGGTCTCAACGAAACCATCTAGTTTATAAATCTGTACCAAGTCTGGAAGTCCAAAGTGAGTGCGCCCAACTGCCAGCCTTTGTTTGAGACAGTCCAGAGAATTCTCTCTTTTTTTCGGCCATGTTTCTGTGAATGTGGAAGACCCTAAAGGACACCAGCCTTGTTATTGTTGAAGGTATGTCTTCAATCTCTTGTTTCTCTGTCATCTCGTTTCAACCTCGCAAGAGTAATAGATGGTACATAATGAATAAGAAGTGCAGTTCTCACCCTATTGGAGCCACATTGTTCATTCTTGCTGTCAGAAATCAAATCAAAACAGTTTTTTCCCTGCATTTTCCTCTAAATGTGTTAAGATAAACCATCACAGGTGACGGAAATCAATGACAGCTTTATGACAAGCATTTCTCTTTTTAAGTGGATATAATTGGAACCCAATTTAATTCATTGTGCACACTAAAAAAAAAAAAAACATGCTTCTCATGCTTCAGACCACATTTTTCACTTCCGTCTAACCTTTTAGGTGAGAATAAATATAAGCGCTTCCATCTTTGACTCCTGATACAAGTGAACTAAAGGACCATGGTCATATCACCACGTATAATCTTTGTGGTTATAAACTATCCGTCATATAGTTAAATTTTTACTTCGGTGCAAAGGGTTGAGTAGGGAGTGGCTGCCTTCGTTTGGTCCTGAAAACCTCAAGTTTTGCCCACCGTAGATTGAGATGCTTGCTCTTGTGTCGTGGTCAAAAGTGTGCCAAGTTTAACCGTCTCTGTCTGGAAGTTTGGCAATGGTTCTTTCTTTTTGTGTCATTGACAGGTGCTTGAGCAAATGAGAAGTGAAATGGAAAAAGCACGTGTTTGTCGGCCAGTCACGCCACAGCATGATTATTAAAAGTTATTCGGTGAGTGATGAACATTAGAAAATGCTAAAAATTCTACCAATGAAAATATTTCATGGTAAAATCTAATTTTTGGAAGCTGGGACAGGCCAAAATACTATTTTCCATTTTTGTTGTTGTTGTTTTTAATTGTTTGCATCAAATATTGAATCAGATCAATATTGTGAATATTTCACTCAAAAAAAATGGATTGCACTGTACATCTTAACAGCTTTTATACATATTATTTCCTGAGGACACAAATTGCAACGATTTGGCATAACGGCCCTCGTATTTGAAGACAAACCAAAATATATTGAAACCTGTTGGAATCCATTGTTGTCATCTCAGGCTGTCATTATCTTTGCACAGTAATATGTTGCTGATTTGAATTTTGTATTTCACAAATAGTGTGCGCTGCTTCAAATCTCTGATGCCATAGCCTAAACAGTTCTCAGGATGCCGCCATCCCTTCTTGCAAGTATAATAAAACGTGATTTTTTTTTTCAGATGAATAATATGCAATAAAGGCAATAAAATGGGATCGGTGGAGTCCTACTTTGGTCAGCTGTGTGGGCAGCAACAAAAAAAAGGTAAGCACAAAGGGTTTTATATATATATATATATATATATATATATATATATATATATATATATA
>CAAKHF010015985.1:15515-30711 GCA_901007745.1 Hippocampus kuda
TATAATAATAATAATAATACATTTTATTTGAAGCGCCTTTCACAACACTCAAGGACACTTTACAAACAGCAGTAAACAGAGCAAACAATAAACAAATAAAAAATAAATAAAACCACAGATAAAATTATAAATAAAAGATAAGATTTAGGTAGAATAGGCCAGTCTGAAAAGGTGAGTTTTGAGCTGGGTTTTGAATGTGGGAAGAGAGTCAATGTTGCGAATATTGGGTTTTGGGATTTAATAAGGATTGGATTCAGAGTTTGGGTCCATGTACAAGTACACTCATTGTTATCACTATAGGACAACTTTTGTAGTATAGTAGGATAATTACATATAGCAGTGAGGAAAAACTGTGCACTAGTTGACAATTGCATGCTACGTCTGGTACAACTAGTGACATTATAACATTTTATTTGTTAACATCTAGTGCAGGGGTGTCAAACTCATTTCACATTGTGGGCCACATATGGACTCGGTAGATGTCAAGTGGGCCAGACCATTAACATTATACCGTACTCTGCTATAAATAACCAAAATATCATGTCTTTCCTTTGTTTTGGTATAAAGAAGCATTGGCGCATTGATACTGTCTGCTGTGTTGGGTCTGTCTTAGTGACAGATTGAGACTGCCGTTTTCTTCTCTGATCAAAACGGTTTCCCCCTAGCGGACAATCCATGAATTACATTTTATTAAAAATATTCATTTTGTGTCTTTAATGCATTTTTTCACTTTTAAATTATCCTGCGGGCCAGATTGAACTTCCTTGGGGGCCGGTTCCAGCCCGTGGGCCGTATGTTTGACACCCCTGATCTAGTGCTTCATTAGTAGGTCTAGTAGCCTACAGATCTCAACTAGTGTAGTTTTGCCTCACTAGTAGTTTTCCGATTGTCTATGTCAGAGTTGTCCAACGAGTGTGCAGAAATGTCATACAGTAATGGGAGGCAGCGGTGGAGAAAAAAAAATCATTAGTAGTAAGATACAGTTGTTCTACTAGTGTACTGAACTGAGAACAAAGAGCATAGTACATGGACCCCATGCTGGATATATTAGGGATATTGAAGAGGTATTCAAACAACTTTTCATATGCCTTGTGTTTTACGCATACTGTACTAGTTTCCATCTGTGGAGAGAACAAGAGCAAATGGAGCGTCTGCCAATTGTAGAGTTCTCTGGCAAAGGCGAATCGGGCCACGTGGGCCAAGTTGCAAGCATGGCAGGCCCTACTTGTGGATGGCAGACGTGGAGTCTGTTTCTGAAAATTTGGACTAATGGTCCTGCTGGTGGGTTGTTGCCCTTCTATGACGCCTCCGCCTCGACGGGCGATATGGCCCGTCTCCTGTGTCTACCTCATCTCAACCCATTTGACGCAGTTCATACGGATGTGGCTTTATTGACACATTCAAACCCTCTGTTCACTTTTTTCAGGGGGAGTGGGGGCATGTACTGTATATGAAGCAAAAAGAGACTACTTTTGTAAATGTTACAGTATTTATTTATTTATTCATTTTTTGACTTCAGCAATCTGGAATGGTTGATGTTATTTTTTTTTTCAAGACCAAATTAAAAAACCTCTCTGGGTCAAACCTTGATAAATTCCAGACTCTCAGGACAAAATATAACAAATGATGAAGACCAGCAAGTGTCACCATTCAGTCTGGGATTCTGGTTAGGGTCAAACTGGGGGACGGTTCCACTCATGCCGCTGGAGTCTTTCAACAAAGTCACTCGAAATTGATTCTGATGTAACTGGGAGGGAACTGCCTGTGTTTGACACAGATTGCACATGTTTGAACAAACCTTTATTTTCCTAGGCTTTCTTTCTTTATCTATCTATTCATCGATCTGTACATCGAAGAAAATGTGCATAAAAAGCGGAGCAAGGCATCCTGTGTCCAAAGGGTAAAAAAAGGAGGAAATGTAAGTCACTCTGTCTCGTTTATAGAGAAGTAAATAGCTTTGCCTCGGTGTCAACATGTATTCAAGATTATTCGAATTGTCATTTTCAAGCAGAAGGTACCACAGCTACCCTCCAATATTTTCTATCAACCTCTTTAAAGTTTTGCCCTTTACACGTATGAATAGTACGGTTTCACAGCTTTGTTTCACATTTGGACTTGACTTCCTTCTCTGGCTCACATTCAGTGTGGAAAATGTTCCGTCGCCGTTTGCTTGTTATGTATCGACGTGCATTCATAAACATCTTTTTATTGTTATTGTATTGTATTGTATTGTTATTTCTGCTGAATTTCTCCCACGGCTAGACTCTTGGCCCAACTTGCCAACCCCTAATTGTGGGAAGAGAACGTCTTATGAAGCGGTTAATTAAAAGTGTTTATAACTCCAAGTACATTAGGCAGCCTTTTATTTCAAAAACTATACTGTATAATTATTTTTTATCAACTAAACCATGGCATAAGATGGAAAATGAAGCCAAAGTAAAACACATGTTGGCTAGACAAGAGTGATTTTATTCCTGATTTGACAGTTTCTCCGTACTGCTAATTTTCTAGCACTTACATTCGAAATCCTGAATTGGGAGTGGGGGAAAATTATATAGAAGGCATGTTCACCTGACCAAACAACTGCTGAACAAACAGCCATTTACTGCAATTTTGGTTTCCTCATTCCCTCTTTTTCGAAAGAAAGGTAAATATACCTCTCTAAGCTATAGGCTGCACCTGAAACAGCCCAAAGCTAGTGTCTGGTCTCCAGTTTGCACCAGTTTGCAGTACTCAGATTACGGATTACAGATGACGGAAGTGCTACTGATACACACAAGCTACCTCAAATGCACCAAGAACGCAATTTACGGGTTGCATTCTGCATGTCCTTGCAGATCTTCAATATGCCGTCAATCACAAGCGTGACATGCGCATGTTGATACATTGTCGTTCTTGTTGGCAGACACAGCCCTTCATTTTTTCAGCAGTAATAAGTGAGTTCACGTGCGGTAATCATCAAGCCGTGTGTCTGCATGGATACTGCAGATGTGTCCTCCCCGCCCCTGGTGGCCCTGTACGGTGCGAACATGGAAAACCTGTCTGATGATGTGTTTCAAGAAGACCCCAACATGCAGTATGGAGGAGGGGACTTGAAAGCATAGAAAGCATAGAAAGTAGGCAGAATATGGTATGTGTCATTGTCTTCACTCCTCAGACCTACGAGTATGTTACAGAAGTATAACTGGGGGACTTTATTAACCCTTTCATGGACAGTGGTTACTATAGAGGACAGTTTATCATGTTACCAGGTTACAGGGTACCTGAAAGGGTTAAAATGATTCAAAGGTTGTCAAAAGTTGAAAAATAAAATAAAAACAAATATGCGCATTTTGATTTGTTCAAATAGATGAAATCACATGCATATGCAATGTATTCACTGTTTTTTGGTGGTTTGGAGAGCATAATAATGGTTGACGATTGCAAATAATTGCGGTGTCACTGTTGATTCTTTGGTTAATTATCTGAAGTCAAACTCAGATACACTCTTGGTATTCATAGTGATCAAATACTCCATATGCTCACCCCCATGAAAGATTTCAAACGCACTTGAATGAATGTAGTCTGTAATTACAAAGGTAGTAGTGAGGCTTCACTATTCCTACAGCAGTGTCAGGGATACCCAATGCACATGCAATGAGGCTCGATGTTTAGTATGGTAAGAGTACTGCATTGGGTAGTGTAGGATGGGTACATTTGCGTTGAAGTGTATGAAACTGTGAAATGTATCGGGCCTGGGTGGGTGCTCAATACCCCTACACTCCTGATCCTAGAATCACCCGGTGTACTACCCTTAATGTGGGGGCCATGGTGAGGCCAGACAAAGTGGCTTCTGTTTATTTATGCATGAAAAATAGCGGAACATATGATGGTTGGAGTGCAGACACAGAGGCTCCGTTGACCTACTCTGTCCAATGGCAAGAAAACCAACTGGGCCAAAGAAACTCTGACACTGCAGCTTTATTTTTAGCCAAATGTACTCATTCAGGCTCACGCAGTAGCAAATATTTCTGTCAGCGAAAGAAATAAATCATGACATTTATGACTTTAATGCTTGCTATCCAATCCCGCACGTATTGTATTTAACTCGGGCATGTGTGTGCTTGTGTAAGCTGAATGGTGAATTCTCAGAGGGGAATACTGCATACCGGTTTAGGGGGAAGAACGATAGGCCAGTCCCGAAGCCTCTTCATCAAGTATCCTGTGTAAGAAAAAAAATAAGAGCTCTGCTATTTCAACAACATTAGAACATTCTTCAGTGGCATTAGAAAATATTTAGAGAAACCCAAGACATGAGCCCACGGTGCTGGGAGAGCTATCGGGCACGAGCTGCCAGGAGAAGATGTGGCTTGGAGGAATGTGCACAAGCCCCATTGCTCCTTTTGCTGCATTCCAACTGCGCCTTTCTTGATGTGTCTGGATTTGCACTTTTCAAATGACATTCACAAACTGGACGAGCAAAATCAAACGTTCACCACAACTTACACTTCTGGTATTGTGAACTGAAATGATCCCAAATGTCATGCCAAGACACATTTCGATATGGCAACGAAAACAATGACAGAAAGTCTGCAGTAGTTTCCCACAAAAGCAGAGTTTAGAAATAGTATTTTAATTATACTTTATTGTATTATATCAACAATAATCCGAAAAGGATAAAGTCAATTTCCATTCTCCTCTGCACACTGCACAGAGAATCGAAAACACACACATGGAGAGATGACAGTGTGAAGCGGGACGCAAACAGTGCTGACTGGGAGTGTTGCTGCCTAGCTCAAGGGCACCTCAGCAGTAGTCAGAGAGCAGCTCTCCAACTAGTTTGCTTTTTTTGGTCCGCAGCAGGCCATTAACCATGTAGCTCCCATTTCAAAGTGCAAGTCTTCACAGATGAGCCGCTGCTCCGTTTTTTTTATATTTATTTATTTTTGTCCTGGGACTCAGGTCATCATCAATTCATGAGGATGAATTCATCTTTGGAGAAGGCCTTTTTCTGTTCCTGCATGACTGTGCTGCAGTGTACAGAACAAAGTCTGGAAAAACTTGCTTGGGTGCATTTGATGTGGAAGAACCTGAAAGCCTTGACCTCAATCCCATCAAAGTGTTTTTGTGCTGAACTTGAATAAAGATTGTGGTCCAGACCCTCTTGTGCAACATTAGTGACCATCCATATTTGGCCATATTCTGTTATGGTGACCCAATACTTTTGTCCATGCAGCATCGTTCGACCACACAATTATTTCTGGACAACTCCCAGTTAGACCTTGCTAGCTCTTTTGTGGGCAGATGATGGTTTGTGGCTGTTGTTTCTGGCCCTTTCCATTGCACCCCGTCAGGCCACCAGCTGCCCTTTGAGCAGTTGAGGCGGGGTCAACAAGCAGACAGCAAGCGTGTTTACACAACCTCCAATTCCAACTTTTTCATCTGTCAAGTTTGCGTGAATGAGTCAGTGCGAGTCAACCTTGACAGCTCTTTTTTTTTTTTTTTTCATTGCACACCACGGTCACATGCTGGATGGCGCACACAGAATCGTACCTTTTGTGGAGTCAAACTTGATGTCCCATGCAGTTAGCCACGCGCTACGTGGTAGGTCTTGTTTTTGTGACAGCTGCACCAATTTGATGCAGTATTGTAATCCAAGTTCAATTTTCACATTGCATTCGTCAGAGCACTGCACAAGGCACATGTGCGCAGTGTAGAGTATTAAAAGTATGTCGGAAATATGTGAGAATGCTGCTTTACAACTTGTTTTTGATTAATGGAAGCATGAAGTCATTCTGGCAAGGTGTCACTCATGGTAATACGCTGGAGTGAGTGGCAGTTAAAGGCTCTTTTCTTTGCGCACCCGGGGGGACTTGTCGTAGAATTTCAAGGCAAAGCTGTGCCCTTGCCTCAATGAAAATACAGCATGGAAAGAATTTCCTGAAAAGAAACTCAATCCCATTTGCCACCAAACAGCAGAATATGCACTGCAGGAATCATCAGGAGACAGTCGCATCTCACGCTTGAGGTACGTACTTCTGTGATATCCAAAATAGCTAAAGTAGTTGGGAGAGTTTACGTTAAAAGTGCATTTGCTTCTTAAGACAATGCAGATCCTTCGTCTTTGGTGTCAACTGGCAGTCAAGGATGTCAGCGGCCTCACTGAGGATGGCTGAGGAAGAAGAGGTGAGTAATCCATGGCTTTCCTGTGCGGGTGACTCTCATGGAGCACAGCTGGTGTTGAGTTTCCATTCAAGCAGCTGGGCCAGGGTGTTGTTTCGTGGTCATCTTCAGCCTTCTTTTGAAAGAGGATAGTCAAGTATGGATCCCTCCGTGAGGCCCTAAGGACTCGACCACCTCAGTCCCCACGTCCCTGTTGTGGACACAGCACCTGTGATTTTGGGCTCGTGTGAGAACACAAGATGGTATCACGGTAGTTGAAGAAAGACAAGGCAGTGAAAATTAAAAAAAAATGTTCTCAGCTCAAACAGGCTGTGGAGTACAAAGCTGTGGAGTAGCTGTCTTGTTGGTAGAAGACCTTCACGCTGACCCCTGCAAGATTAAACTGAACCTTGACGATGCGTTGATGGGAATTTCCCCAATCTGCGAAAACTTCAGGGTTACGGTTTTTCCTTGTATTTTGTCTGGACACGCACGGTAGAAAATAATTCTGCACTTGGTTTTGTTTGGCAGACCTCTTCTGTTTTATTTGGAGCCATGAACTGAAGGATGAGTAGACCAGCCCCGACAACACTGGAAATCTCAGAGGCACTAAAAACCCGACGTGAGACGTATAAACGGCAGCCTTTGTTTATTTGCAGCATTTGATCCTCTGGGCTCGAGTCCTACCACTGACGGTTCTCGCGGGGGGAGGCAATGGGAGGCCAACATCCCCCGAACTGTGTCTGGTTACCCCCGTGGCTCCCAGTAAAAAGCCCCATGATTGCAATTTAGGTGAACAAATTGGCTGCAAACTGTACACTTGACCGACATGACAATGTTCTAAATATAAACAGTACAGTATATACGTTCTATTTAGTCATCAAAGACGAAGCCAAATACTGTGCCTTTGGAAGTAAGCTTGATTTGCGTGAGGTAGATACAGTATGCTTTCTTGATGAACATTGCATGAAGCAATAAACAATACAGTACTTTCTTGTCTTTTACAAGTCATCTTTTGTTTTCATTCCCATTACAGGTAAGAAATATATATAATTAGTAGTACTGCTGAAGGCTGTAAATTTCCCCAGTGTGGGACAAATAAAGGATTATCTTATCTTATCTTATCTTACTATACACAGCTGTATAGTTCTTCAATCTCACACAAATTACAATAATATTTTCACACACATTTTTTATGCATGCTATGATGTTCGTCGACTCTAATGTATGATTGTGGCTAGTTGTCATTCTCTATGATATTGTATGTGACCTGCAATTGGCCGGCGATCAAGCATATCATTTTTCCAACCCTGCCATGAAGAGAAAGTTTGGCGACGAGAGCATATAATTTCTCAAACAGGAACATGTCTTCATGCACAGAGGGAAGTTGGAGCGCTCAATAAATCTGACGTCATTTCTCAACTACAGTCGTCTTGCTGAGGGGTTTGCAAAGTAGCCTGGCAAGGAGATGAGAGAGAGGTCCCGGTCACCTATCGTGCATGTTCGAAAGAACTGATAAAGTTCTGAGATGTTATTAATAAAAGTTGGATTAGTTTTGCTTTTGTGAATAATTTAATCCTTATTTTGGAGGAATCGGAGTAAGCTCAAGTGGTTACCGTAGTAAATTGAGTTTGAGGCCACTGTTTTAGAGACTTTAATAAACCGAACATACATGTTTCGGTTTATTATCTCAGAAAGCCGGGTTACCACCATGCAAATTCCGCACCGGACGGCTGGAGACCAGATTGCTCCAATTTGTTATACAGTACTGTATACTGTACTGTACACTATTTAATGAGACATTGACCATTTTATATCATTTCAAAGAGTATTTTAAAATGTACAGTTTCATTATATATGCTGCGCTATGTATGGAGTATCATATATTTGGCAAATAAAGAAACTTAAGATTAACACTATAACATCACATTTCGTAATTAAGTAAACGTCAGAGCAACTCCGACCACTGACTTTACTGACAAAGTCAAATGCTGCCACTAGGTGGCGCGCTATCATCACTTTTGAACATGTGACAGTGTTGTTATGGCAATGACGCTAACCAGTGCAAATCGGAAGCCCTCACAATATCAAGTTAAATAATTGTCACTTTACCTGACTACACTTATGTGGGCTATCTAATTATAGTGTTGTTTTTGGTCAATAAGATCATCTCAAAGTGACCTCAAATACCTTAACCTGAGATGGACTCTCGCGGTTTCCCATGATGCATCGCTTTATTTAGTGCTGTCGCTTAGGGAGATGATAGGAACCTGATCCAGACTACCAGACGTACGCAGCCTTCCTCCGCTCTCGCTCTTCGGCAGCATCAGTGACATGCTCGGCGAGGTGCAACGTACTTAAGCCACTGTGGCTTGTCTTGTTTCACCACGATTTACCCGTCTTTGGTCAAGTAGTCCACGGCCGGGGTTCGTTTTAGCCGCAAGGTAAGAAACCACACGACGTCATATGTATGGGAGACGAGACGAGGGGTGTGTTCTATTATCATGTCGTTAGCCAGCCGGCTAAGCTAACATCCTCACAAAGCGTCACACGGGAGCTTCCCATTCGATGGACGCCTTGTTTCATTCAAAGAAGGCGTTTTTGCCTTCGTCTTGTGTTGAAATGAATCCTGCACGTGCGAACGTATTATTGTCAGCATTGTTATTGTTCCAAACAGGTTCCCAACTTTGATGTGTTCAATGTGAAAGGCTTTTTTGGTTTTAACGTTTTAAAAATGCCCTTCATCAGTGAAGAAACGATAGTGGTATGTGTCCAAAAAGTCCATGTGGGGCTCGTCGCCACAAATCGTCTTTAATACACAACCACCTTGCACCCGTTTCCCTTTCAGTAATGGCTAGTCGTCGTACACGTGATTAGGACATATCTTTTTACCCTTTTGAATGGAGACAATGTTTAAGAGCTGCTTCATTTGTAGGCGGCGCTGGTGTCCTGATAAACAAACAGGAAGCGATCTGTTGCAAATGTAGGTTAAGCTGTGCCGCTCGGCACGGCCTTTTGTTTACCACTCTCCTGCGACTAGAGTATTTTTTGAATTGGTACCGATAAAGATGCTCGTGTGGTCGCTTTGGACCTTGGCAGGAAGGAGTACGCATGGCGTGGCCCGGCTGCTGTGTGCCGCCAGGCTGCAACGTCACTTTGTGTGGCGTAGGGTGCTGTCCGCAATGCAGGTGCTGAAAGTGGAAGTGCACTGCGAAGTATGCAGCATCCATCCCCACATGCCAACGCACGCACGCGCGCGCGCACACACACACCCACACACACACGCATAACCATTTGGCACACTTGCACAAACATATAATGATCAAAAATGAAGTCAATATTTTACCTGTCAGTGGGGCGTTAGGAACGAGCTACTATACTCAAGTAGACTTTTCAGATATCTTAAAGTTACTTGAATATGTTCTTTTTTTATGACGCAAATTTAAAAACATTAATAAACATTTGCTTAAGCAGGACCTGTTGTCAGCTTAGATCAGTAGTAGGGAACTCCAGTTCCTCGAGAGCCATATCCTGCCTGTTTTAGATCTATCCCTACTTCAACGCACCTGATTCAAGTGATCAGCTCACCAGCAAGCTCAATCACATGTGTTGGTGTCGTTTGCAATGGAAATGCACTGCATCGCACAGAGCTTTTCCAAATGTTTCGGCATCACAAGGGTAGAAATGCCTCAGATGTTCCAAACCAAATGAAAGTATGTGTCTCGTTTGCTCGTCTGGGAGTATCTAATGTTGTGTCCTTCCTAAGCACCATCTCTGACTGTGTGGGAGTGCCGTGCTGAGGATTTTAGCTCGTGGCTAATGTTTCATGCTGCTGCAGTTCATTGATTATTAATGATGTATCTGGAACATTCAACAGAAGGAGGTTTATGAACAGAGCAATTCCCACTGCTTTTGCTTGAATGCATGCTTTCGCTGTATTATTTTCAGATTGCAATCACTGAAGGGGGGTTGTAAAGTTGCACTTTGCTCTATATTTTGCGTTTAGTACCACACAGCGAACCACATCACGCATGTGCAGGCAATCAAGAACCTTCCTGTCCTACACGATTCTCCATCTCGAGTCACCTTGATGTGATGGCATAATGACTCTTGTTAGTGCCGACTGAGGTCATGCCTTCGCAAAAACACGAGCGGCGATCCGAGCTATTCTAGGAAAGGGCTGGGATGAGAGCGATGCCTTACTGGAAGGACTCAACATTACTCATCAATAATGGATCATCTATGCTTTATTTTTTTGCTGTCTGTGTTTTGAAGGTTCTCCCAATGCTTCCCTCTTTAAGCTGTACAGTCAAAGGTGTCTGTCAAGGCAAGGGCTCTATATTATTTATAGTCTACTGACATTGTCGGAGAGTGCAAGAGTGCAAGGCTGTGTGGGAAGCAACGTATCAGATGTATGCGCGTCTTGGAAAAGCTTTTTAGATCATGGTAGAGAGGCCTAGGGTTCAAATCACCTCCCAAAAACGTACATGTTTAATTAAGGACTCCAACTTGTCAATAGGTGTGAATGTGAGTCCGAATGGCTGTTTGTATGGGCTCTGCGACCATATGGATGGATGGACGATTGCATTGAAATATGACACGCATATACAAATCATGTTCATGGGTACAAGGCTGCCTGCTTTTTAACTTCACAGGAGGAGATGTGAAAATCGGCACGCTGTCCGATTTAACAGCGCTGAATCAGCATTACGATATATTGTCTCGACTAGTCCAACATCTGGCTATAAAAATTGTCAATGCTTTTATCTTGTGTCACAGTGGGCTCCAGCTGTGACTTTCTTTATGGGACTCTAATGGGAGTTTGTAGCTGAGATCTGAGAGGTGTTGTGTCCTACTTGTTGGAAGACATTTGACCTTTCCAGGTTACAAACTCCTTGCACTGAACTGGTCTGCACAGTGATGTCATAATGTCACCATACAATACAAGCCAAGTTTCAAAGTCAACAAGAAGCTCTAGCATTCATTGACTGAAAAAATAGATTGGTTCAAATCTCTTGTCCCATGTAAATCCGCTTCAATTCCAAGAGGCGACTCTTAAGTTCCAAGTACGCATCTGCACTCCGCGCCGAGGCTCCTCTCTCCTCATCCTCAACTTCAGCAGCACCAACGCAGACTGTCCAACAGCGCCGACATCTCCACTGAACAAAACGGGGCTGTGAAAAATGCTGCCCATTACAGGCGCAAAAAAACACAAGCGCCCCAACGCGGTCCAGCAATGACAGTTAAATGGCGCCGACATTTCTCCCAATCAAAATCTGTGCTGGTTCAGGCGTGCTGCAGAGAAGGCGCAACCACCAAGCACAGATTCTTCTTCTTTGACGAATGTCGTGGCCAAAAAACGCTGAAAACATGCCACATCAGGTCCACGCGACGAAACAACAAACACCATGTGACAAGACAAAAACAACAAAAAAGCAAGGCTCTTGAAGACCACATGCAGCACAAGAAGGCACACTCACTTACCGCCATACTTGCTGTTTTACCTGTGACCGTCTTGTAGTCACAGTCTTCAAACAAATGTTAACTATGACTATGACTTTGCCACTGGATTATATATTATATATATTTATATATATTTTTAGATATATTTATTTTTATATATTTATATGTTATGTTTAGAGCAAATACGAGAGTGCACTGAAGTACAGTAGCTACGGGAAGGGATGAGTTTAATTCACATCATGGAAACTCCTCCAGGCGGCATTATTTTGCCCTGAACATTCAAGCCTCCTTTACACTGCCCGTTTTGTGAAATCTCTGCATAGGAGAGTTGAGAGAGATTCTCCCTTCCCATAAAAAATATAGGTTCCAAATGTTTCAAATTCATCACTGATGTTCCTCAAACAGTCAAATCAAAGCCTGCCCTAATTGTTTGTCCCTGGTGATGGTTATTGAAGATGAGTCCAAGCTTCCTTGGGTAATTTCATTGCTAGGTTGTGTCGTTTTCAATTTTTCCTTCCATTGCTAGTGGATTGTGAGGGATCAGTCAGATATCAACAAAGGCATAAGGCTGTGAAATGTCTTTTTCATGCACTTAAAACGAGCCCTGTTGACATAACTTATTTTTCCACCCCTTTTTTTCTTTGTGCATGTGTGTCTGGGTGTGCGAATGTCATCAGCCATGGCATCGGCGAACGTCACGCTGGAGAATCAACTGCACAGCGCACTGAAAAACCTGCTGTTCCTCCAGCAGGACCACGCCAGCACACTGAAGGGGCTGCATGCGGAGGTCCGACGATTGCAGCAGCAATGCACAGGTGACTCTCCGGCTCTGCTCTGTCACCCAGGCGACACTCAAGGGTGCATGTGGCGCATCTGCAGATGGACACAAGGGCACATACTAGACCCACTGGGACCTCTTTCTTCTAATATGTACCCATCACTCTCTTTGCTTAACACCTTTTGGTTAAAACTGACCCAGAGGTAACCTTTTGCTGACATTCCACACTTGTGTGGGCTTTCTTGAAATTTGTGCGACCCGAGTGGCGCTATTCGTTTGAGAACGTGGAAAAAGTCAAGAGAGTGACTTGTGTAATCATGATAGCTGCAGCTGGTTGAAATGTGACTGTGAGCCGTCTGATGATCACCCTCTTGTATTTTTCACAGACCTGACATATGAGCTCACTGTGCGAAGCTCCGATCCTTCAGGTAAGGTCCCGTTACCAAGCGCGCTCCTCCATTTCTACATCTGTATGAAACCTTGATCATTACAATGTGGGATTAAAAGACTGCAAAAGGCGAGCTCTAAATCATTGCATTGTTGTACTCCTCATTGTTGATTCGAAATTGCCAGGTGCCCAACCCCCACGTTGCCATGGCCGTGACATCACGCGACTTGAGCGTTGATACTGGCTAACAGGACAGTTGCTTAACAGCCAGGGAAGCTCGAGGCAGGCCAAATGCAGCTCTCGTTCTTTTAAGATAGATCTTTATTTGTCTCCAGCCTCATGCAGCATGTTGTTGGCTTTCTAATATCGGCCAGCCCGGCTTTGTCGCATATCAAAAGAGGCTCACACATGAGAGGTCTCGCCCTCATCCGAGGCGCTATCATGTCAATGTGGGCCATCAGAGATCAGAGTGCAGGAAATGAGATTATGTGTCACAGCACTGATGCATGGCTTGCTCAGCATCACGACGCCTGAAAACATAGCACGGCTACCGCATAATATTTACTAAACATGTCATCATTTCACCTCAATAAACAATTTTCACCTTGAAAATCTGGAATAAACCTAATCATAATTCTATCTCATTTAATTATTTGAATTTTATAGACTGAAGCCATGTTGAAAAGCAACAAAGGTCAGAGGGCGAGGTTCTTTGTGTCATGTGAGACAGGAGCAGGGAGTTCCCGGTCTAATTTTGCTGTGAATTAGCCCTCAGTATGGCTGCCAAGGAAGTGCAACATGCAAGTGATTACACAGTATAATCCCGTAAAGCATGCGCGTGCGGTTCGGCACGCCATCGTTAGTCCTCCCCTCACAGCTGCATGCAGGAGTCGTTGCCACGCCATTGAAACACGCAAATGTACTGGGCTGCAACGAATTAATGGCATTGTCATTCATTTCAATGGGGAAAGTTGATTTGAGATACCTGTGTTTTGAGTTGCTCGTGGAACACATGAAACGTAAAGGCACCGCTGTTATTGTAATTTTTGAGAAGACAGAAAGATCAGTCGGGAGTTTTAAACAAATTTTTGTCATTGGCCACATTGTAATTATGGATTCCCTCAGAGGGCTGTTAGAACTGTAACCATTTAAATGTTCAAGGACCTCATCATATTATTAGCCGCACAACAAATTGATAGACTCATTGAAATTAGAAGTCAAAGAAAACAGTCCTTTTCACGAATGTTCAATCTATTTTAAAAGGGGGGTGACAACAAAAGAAATGCTTGCAACATCTCACTGTACTTAAAAGTAAAGACCAATTGTCATGTTGGTCCAGATTTTAGCAAGAAACATGACACATGTAATGCTTCCACTCTTATTGCGCTTTTTTTAGCGACAAAAGTACTCAGCACTTTAAATATGTCTAAACAATCATTACTGGACTGGTGCTGCTGTCAATGTTTGGTGAGCAAGAATGGGCCTGACTTTGCTTCCAGCTGATGTCGAGCGTGAACTAGATTACCCTGTATATCGTTGACGTCAGTCCAGAACCTCCGATGCCACATTTTTTTCACAGATCTATTCTATTGGTACGTGCGACTGTTATTTTTTACAGATTACTGACCACTTTAAGAGTTGAACATGGTTTGCTCTCTTTGACAATAAAATGTTAATGGTTGAACAAACATGGCGTTTTGGGGGTCCCCTGAAAAGTGACGATTTTGTAGGTACGAGGATTCCACCCGACGTCAGCGATGTGTACTATAGCGTCCGACCAAAACAGACCAAAGTGTCACTGTTGTCTTGTTTGCGTCCTTGTCGTAAGTGGTTGTTGTGCCTCATGCAGACAGCGGCGAGGTGCGATGCCGAGAGCTGCAAAGGAGGTGCGAGGAGCTGGAGGCAGAACTGAAGAAGAAGGAGGAGGAGAACACAGAGCTGCTCAGGGACCTGGAGCAGAAGAACGCCATGATCTTCGTGCTGGAAAACACCATCAAGGAGCGGGAGAAGAAGTACCTGGAGGAGCTGAAAATGAAGAGCCACAAGCTGGCCGTTCTGTCCGGAGAGTTGGAGCAGCGAGCCAGCACCATCGCTTACCTCACGTCGCAGCTTCACGCCACCAAGAAGAAACTTCTGGCGGGCAGCTCCTCGGAGGCAAGCCCCAACGTCAGCCCGGTCACCTCGTTCAAGCCCACGCCCCCTCCGGCCAAAGACAGGCAACCCGAAACCCCACGCCGCCGTATGAGGAAGAGCCTCTCTCAGCCGCTTCACCCCGAGCTGACCGAGGTGTACCGGCTCGGCGCGGACGGCAAGCGGGTGGTCCTGCGAGAGGCTGTGGACGCTATGCCCGACCCGACGCCCTTCCTGCAGGCGGGGAGAGAATCTCCGGATCTGCAGGTGGTACGAGAACGACCGGCCGTCATTCC
>CAAKHF010015988.1:0-10735 GCA_901007745.1 Hippocampus kuda
CGGGAGGAGAGTTTGGCTTTGATAAAGGTGACCACTCCCGCCTCAGGCTACTAATGATAAATGTGACAAACCCGATTTCCGTCTTCTATGATTAAAGACTACATCTAATATTCAGGTAAAGCCGCTCCGGTTTATTTAAAGAGGTGGCTAAGCCGTGGCCTGTGGACATGTAGCTCGAGGGGATATTTATTTATTTATTTATTTATTTTTTTTAAACACAGAATCCGCCACTTCCAGGCAAAAGGGAAAACCTTTATTCGTCTCTTTTGGTGTGATAATTAAACATGTCACGGTGAGATTAGAGCGTTGCGCCCATGCCCCCAGAGGATGACTTCAGTTGTTAAAGCACCAGTTTATTTGTAACGGTGGATTTCATGCCACGCACTGTCATTCTTTGCCATTTACGCGCACGCGCGCGCATGCGTGTGTGTGTGTGTGTGTGTGTGTGTGTGTGTGTGTGTGTGTGTGTGTGTGTGTGTGCGTGTGTGTGTGGGGGTGTGTGAGTGTGTGTGTGTGTGTGTGTGTGTGTGTGTGTGTGTGTGTGTGTGTGTGTGTGTGTGTGCGTGCGTGTGTGCGTGCGGGCGTGTGTGAAATTCGTCCTGAATTGCTAAAAAGGCTTACAATTCTTTTTTATTCTTTTTTTTTTTTGGCGCAATTGTAGCGAGCATAAATGGTTTAAATCTGTGGGCTTTGTTGACAAAATCAGTAAATGCGCTTAATATTCATTGTAAGTGCACAGTGCACATAATCAAGAAAAGAAATACTGTCAACACAATCTGTCACGCTCATATAGAAACGTGTCCTCCTTCCTCTCAGGCAGCCTGTTTGGTGAGTGCCAACAATAACGTGAACATCTGTTGACATCTGTAGAGCTCTAGCGGACCCTACCGGCATTTTAAAGAAACAACAGGGGGTACACACAGAAGGTACCCGAAATTTGGACAACTTGGGATTGTTAATCATAAGTGTAACCCATATTTATCAAGTCAAATATACTCACAAATGTCATCATTCCAACGTGTAAGGCTCTTATAAAGGGACATTGAAAATATTGCATGCAAGCTGTTCATATGTTGCAGGTGGATATTCGTAGCCTATTTGGAGATATATGAATATCTATTTTTTGTAATGGTGCAGTTCCAGTATGCTATTGTTTTTATGGTGTCCCATGCACACCCACGTGACTTCCACGCATGCAGGGCCACACTTTAAATAAGACTGCCAGTAGATCAACCAAAGAAAGCTTGCGGTGGGCTTACCTCGTACACCAGAGGGAGGCCGGTGGTGGAAGTCTCGGTCGCGGAAAGAGAGCGCGCGGGGGTCATGAAATATCTCCAAATGAGAGTAAGCAGTGCGTGCACAGATAAACCTGATGTGGTTTATATACCCTGAAAGCAAGTGCTCCTCTTCTCGTATTGTCAGAGTACGTTTGCATAGCTGCTCAAGAGGCTCTGCTCCCGCTAACTCCTTTGCATTGCTCAATGTTTGTCTTCCCTTCTATGACGTGAGACAAAATATTGGCCATATGCTCATCGGGCCATAAACCGGACTGAAGCGCAAACACAGCAGCGCGTGGATCAACCCTGCGTGCACATTTGGTTTTCTCTCTGTTCTTTTCCTGCCATCTGCAACCAACGTGGACTATAACGTCGGTGAATAATGTCACAGTTAAGGAGATAAGGGGGTAGCAGGTTGATCTTCACATTATTCCCGACACAGGGCTCTCTATAATAAATGGCTTGGTAACCAAGAAGCAACAGTGAGAGAAGAGCAGATGTGACATGTTATCCAGGACGCAGCCACGTTTACATTAGATACCCTGATACAATGATTGATGACCAGCCCGCGCTCACACCAATTCACAATGCCCATTGAGGAGCCACGGTGTCTTTTAGCGTGCACACAAATCGACCCTCTGACTCTTTGTTGAAATATACTACTAAAGAGTCTAAACTGCCCCCCCCCCCAAACAAAATTTCTCACAATCATCAACAAAAACAACAGACACTTCTTATGCTTTTCTGATACTTTGTAGATAAAACTTGGTAAAATTGTGAAAAAATAATAATCTGAAAATGTAATGATTATCAACATAGAGGTTGCATAATGGTGAGTAGATCAACAATTAATGCTATTGACAATAACCTTGTAGTCATGACAAAGACTATATAGATCTGCAGTAAAGCACATGAGTCACCAACATGGTGCCCACAGGCCTGTTCTAAAAGAAGCTACCAAATGAAACATTTGAATCTCTGTAAGCACGAGCAGAGATTCATAACATTAAAGTGTTGCCTATTCATACACTGGAACATATTTCATGCTAGTTGAACAGAAATGAAAGTTCAACAGCTGTCTTGAAAATGTAAGTTTAGTTCTCGTGAGGATTATCTTGTCTTGAACTCAGAATTTCAAGTTCACAAAGTTGATTTTGGTACCAAATATTTGACATTCAAAAAAAATTGCTGAGAGATCAGCTATTCTCACTAAAAGATTCCAACTTAAGCCACGACAACGCTGATCCCAAAAGTACACAAACAGCAGTGATTTCTTCTTACAAAAACCGTTGACAGTTCGTTTGAAGTGCAAGAGGAGTTACTACATTTCTGTGCTCCAAAAGTATGGATATATTCAATGCTTGATAGTTTTAGAAAAAAATCATTTTAGCAAGCATCATGGAAGATGACATGCTTGTTTCGCTGTGGCCGCCCATTGAAAATAATACGGAATACAAGATCTGGCCACCAGGCCTTGAATTTGACCCGTGTTTTGCTGTTAATTGGTTCAATAAAAACAGACATGCACATCTTTTGTCATAATTTAAAATAGTATTTTGGGCTTTTTGTTTACGGGTGTGCAGTCTTATGTGTCCCATGAGTAGCATTAATGATAAATTGTGGCCCTCTCCATCATTTAAATTGCCCATCCCTAATTTAAAGTGTCTCTGATTAACATTCAGTAAAGTTCAGCTGATCGAGTAGGCTTTTCCTGACATTTTTATTATTTTTTTTTTTTTGCGTTTTACCAGAAGCCCAAAGGTTTTCTTCAGGCTTACTGTTATTTGGAAGTGCCTCACTGTCGGTATGGTGTTCTTTTGGTGACGAGCAATGTTATAATTGCGCCAAAAATACAAACATTTGGAATTATGACCAAAAAGTTGAACCTTGATTTTAACTGGATCATTACACACTTTCCTGATTCCTAATAAAAGGCTGTCTTGCAATCCTATCCCAAGCATGAATTCCTCATCTCACCCCCTCGGGTGGTGTCCGTCGCACATTCGGCCCGGGTCCTGTACCAGAGTCCAGATTACAGATTACGGTTTATGCTATAGATTGGATTGACTGCAAAAATGTGAAAAAAACTTTTTAAAAAGCCTCCAAAAACAGCTGCTCATAAAAGGCATTTTAAAAGGTGTCAAGTATGTACTGACTTACATTTAATGTGAGTTTTATGTGATTGGTTCATTCTGAACACAGCCATATTCCCATTTATCAGACGGGTACTCTTGGGTATGCACAAGTTCTGTAGAGTATAAACACTCTTTCTATCTATCTATCTATCTATCTATCTATCTATCTATCTATCTATCTATCTATCTATCTATCTATCTATCTATCTATCTATCTATCTATCTATCTATCTATCTATCTATCTATCTATCTATCTATCTATCTATCTATCTATCTATCTGTTTGTACGTGCAGGTCTCTTTGAGTCCAGCATATACCGTCCCCTGCATCAGAGGCTGAGGTATAGAAGCTCACAAGAGGCCACGGCTAATTGTTGAGGAAGAAAGCAATACGAGGCAAACACCGGGCGAGCTATTATGACACCTTTGGGGGTGTAGAGGCTAAATCACGACAATGATTTTATTGTGGGGAGCCTGGAATTCGTGCATGATAATAACAGCGTTGCCTGGTGTTGCAGGAGTGACCATCAATCAATTGTGAATACACGGCTGATGCGGATTTGTGCAGTGCCACTTTGTTGATGAAAGAGTGAGATTATCCTCCCTGCCATCGCTGTGTTCAAGGGTGTCACTAAGACCCGAGGAATACAAATACCGGTAAATAAATTGGCCTCATACCTCGTTTGAATTCCACATTAAGGCCAAGTAGTTAGTTAGAGATGGAATGTATTCATGGGGTTCACACCAATGAGAAAGAAGCTTCCCACTCAACCGCTGACTCGCTCTGAGAATACTCTTGTGTTTGTTTGAGATTCGCCACAAGTGCTCTGGGTGCTAACTACAAGACCTCCTGAAAAGGGATGGGTAAGATAGGCCCTGTCGGTCAAGCTATTATCAATCCCCCGGCCTTAAGCTCAGTGATGGCCATACTTCAAATGTTGTTAATGGCCGCGTGAGGACACCGGTGGCACGGCTTTCTGAAATCAATCAGTTCAAGTTTTAATGTATCGACCACTCGAGGGGAAAGTGGGAGTGCTTCTCAAGCAAATGGGCACGGTTTTCATGGATGATACACTTTTTAAAAAGTTTAATTAAACCCGAGGGCTCACTTGTATGCTGGGGACTCACCCGCTGATCGCCGGCGCTATCCGTTTGAAAGGTTTTGCAATTTTTCTCCCCAAATGCGTGCACTTAGCCTTGAGGTTTAAGCGTGAGATCGTGGAGCCCCACTGTTAAGGTGGGAATGAATGGCTGTTGTTAGCCCTTCAAGGAGATGAGCTGTTGTCCAAGAAATGCTTCACATCAGTTGAATAGTTGCGCGTCTTAAATGACGACCGGCACGTTGTGAATACAAGGAGCTCTGGATTATGTCGGTTTTAAGATTTTTGAGCCGACGTTACAACCTGGAAAGGTGAAGCAGAAATGGGATGGAATGAGTCGTTTGAAAGCAGTGTAAAAAAGGAACACGGAATAGGTTCAGCGGGCCCACAGGAAATTTCAGCTATTGTCATCAAATGATAATATTTTGGGGTGTTTTATACTTGAGATAAACGTGTTTTGACTTAGATACCTTTTTTTTTTTAAGTGCAAGGCATGCAGGCTCAAGGCGACCATATGAATTGTAATGTATATGTATACAAATAGTTGTTGCACAGCTCTTCATCTGTTTATGAACTAGAAAGGCACTCAGACTTCTGCCAAAAGTTAAATATTGTGGTGTGCAAAAAAAAAAAAATTAAAAAAGATTCCAATTGTCATGTTTTTTTTTTCTTCCCCATAATGGTAATAGATTGAATATCACAAGACAAAAAGGCATTAAAAGCAGAATTAAAAAATTCTAACATGTTGAGTAAAATAAATACACTGAAAAAAAACATGCTGGTTCAATTTACTTAATTTAGTTTTTATTAAGTATCCATCCAGACATGTCTTTGAGTAGACCATATATCGACTTAAATGAATGATTTTATTTGGTGCAACCCCTTGACGAAATAAATTCAACAAAAACATGCTTCAGTGAAAGCAGTGGCTCAAGAAGAAGCACAATAAGGTCACCAAGTAGCCGACTCAGTCTGCAGACATCAACCCAAACAAAAACTGTGGAGGCAGTTAAAGCTGTGAGTTTCCAATCAGCAGCTGAGAAACTTTCTCTCAAGACGGCTGCTCCAAAATTACCACGGTGCTTTTTGCAAAGCTGGCCACCAACTGCAAGAAGCGACTCTTTACTTGTGCTTGCCAACAAGGGTTCTTCTCCCCGGTATGATCCTGTTTCGCTTGGGAATCAAATACGTTCACTCAGTAACATGCGCAACATTCTGTAACTTTTATATCGTGTGCTTTTAATGTGTTTTTGATTGCTGTTCGGATTATTACCATATATGGTGAACAATTACCAGAACTTGAATGTTGAGTACTTTGCAAATGAGGAAATTTACAAATCCAGCAGGCACGGATTATAATTATATACTGAGTATAACGAGATCAAATTAATAATAATAATGAAGACACAAACCGACTAATCGGGTGCAGTTAATTGCAAGTTTGACGAGACGAGGCATCACCAACCTTTTTGAAACTGAGCGCTACTTCTTGTGCACTGATTTGTGGGAAGTGCAACCGATTTGAGACACACTTCTGAAGTAATATTCATTCATTCATTTTCCGAACCGCTTTATCCTCACTAGGGTCGTGGGGGTGGGCGGGGGGGTTGCTGGAGCCTATCCCAGCCGTCTTCGGGCAGTAGGCGGGGGACACCCTGAATCGGTTGCCAGCCAATCGCAGGGCACACACAGAGACGAACAACCATCAACATTCACACTCAAACCTAGGGACAATTTAAAGTGTTCAATCAGCCTGCCACGCATGTTTTTTGGAATGTGGGAGGAAACCGGAGTACCCAGCGAAAACCCACGCAGGTCCGGGGAGAACACGCAAACTCCACACACGGAGGCCGGAGCCGGGATCGAACCCATGACCGACGTGCTAACCACTGGACTACCGGGCCGCCCTGAAGTAATATATTTGCTCAAATTATCTTCACTAATGTTCGTGTGTAATCATGAATTGTTTTTAATGATCGACATCCAGAATCAATTTATTTCACATGTGCAATGCAACACAACTGACTTCAATTTAGGGTAACTTCTGATTTAACAGGATTGGAGTTCAAGGGATAAAAATATTCAGTCATTAGTGGACAAAAATATCAACACAGTTTTACATGGGGGAAAAAAGAGGATCTGGTACACACCACAGTTTGGTTTCAACGATTCATAACATGAGATGCGGCACTTCCCGATCACACTTTCTTCGACAATCCTCGCAGCGCATTGATGCTTCTTGGTTATATCGGTTACTCCTATTCCTATTGGATGGGTTTGGTGTAGAAGCACTTAAGAGCCCTGACCTCAACCCCATCGAACCCCGTTGGGATTGACTACAATCAAGAGTGTGAAGCCGGGCATTCTCTGAGTGACCTCTGACCTGAAAAACCTTCTCCTTGAGGATTGGACAACAACTTCACAGAAGAGTGGAAGCGGTCATTTCTGTAAATGGGAGTCAAATCCATAACTGACATGTTCACTTTATATTTGTCAAATTTCTCGACAGATACAAAACAATTGCTTTAGCTAAGGTCAGATATTTTATGTCCAGAGAGGATGAAAGAGGTCAATCATTACAACAGACAGATGTTTCTCTCACCTGAGGCATTGCTAGTAATGCTTACTGCGTACAAAGTCAGAGACATACTGTCCAGCAAGTCAAGAAAGAATGAAATGGGAGCATGTTTCACACATAAAAGCTGTAAATTAACGGTGAGGCAGGCACTATCCGTGTAGCGGTGAGGCAACTTTCTTGTTTCATAGCTATGGAAGGGGCATTGAAATCAATCAAGAAGGTCACCTCGCGGGGTCAACTTGAACACAGTGGACAATAGCCGTCTCCCAAGGTGAAAGTAGAAGCAGCAGTATCGGATCGCAGCGACGACCTCCTCAACAATCTCAATTGGAGAGGTTTTTAAAACAGGTGGAGAAGCAAATCATGTGGTAAATAAGCAATGGAAGTGAAGAGACTCACGTGGACAATGGAGGCGCAGCGGCGGTCTCTCAAGGTAGTCGCGAGATGTCAACGTGCTGACTTCCATTGATTTCCCGGCAAGTCTATGAAAAGAGAACTTCAAAAATACGGGTTGCGACAGTTACCTCGCTTTTAGTCTCCCAAGATTTCTTGCGTCTTTTAAAACAATAAATGAGACCACGAGTCAAGGACGGGTTATTTCAAGATGGGCAGAGGAAAGCTTGTCCTTGTCTCCTCTTCTCGGCGCATCTTCAGGCAAAGATTTGAAAGCTTCACTAAGATATCGACTTTCACCTTCAGCATCGGTCCAAAGCGAAATATGGAAAGAAAATGATATATTTTGAATAACATTGCATGGACAAGATTGGTTGAATTAGAACAGGGATATTGCAAGGACTTTACTATTCTAACAAAAAACAATAACAAAAAGCCATTCTGCAATACTGAAAAACTTTGTGCTGCATTTAGAACCTGAAAATAATATGTCCATAGACAAGCTTATTTTGTGACTGTTGAGTGGTTGAGTGGACGAGTGGTTGCAATCTTCAAAGATCCAAGCGCTTTTTTTTTTAAATATCGTTCAGGCAAGCAATTAGATCTGGTAGACGGAATGAAACGTTTAACCAATACGACAACAGTTGAGTTGTTAGCGCAAAGTTTGTGTGTGTCTCGTTTTAAACCTCACGCCCTAAAAAGTGAAGGCCTCCGATCGCAGTGATTTGTTTTAGAAGAGAAAAGTTGAACCACAAACGCGATTGTTGACAGACGGTGTTGTTCTTGGAAACATTTTTGATTGCGTTTGCAAAATCAGACGGTAGGCCGAGCTTCAATATAGGTGTCGGGTAGTTGCTAATGTCTGCGCGTGTCGCAGAAAAGTGCCCCTTTTGGGTGCGGTGAGCAACCCGTGAGGATATGAACTAAAACCAGACAATGGAGCAGAAATGAGGGCTTAGGGGTGTGAAACATTCACCTTGAACCAGGCTGCTCCTTGCAGACACAAGGATTACCCATCTGCACATTTCTGAAGCCTTTTGATTAAGAATGCATTCAAATTGAAAGACGACAAGGAGAATACACAATTTAGTAATTTCAATGGCTTCCTGCAGATGGGTTGCCGACATATTTAGATAATCAACGTGGAGATATTTTCTTTATACTGGGCCCGTGTTGGCAATTAACATGTTTTGTGCTGAGGTGAAAACTTTTTTCCAGGCAGTGACGATGGATGAAAATACATTAGAGGAGGTCATGAAATGGGCTTCTATTCTTTGTGTGAAAAGGAAGCTTTTATAAGGTGATAGCGGCAGAGGCATAAAACCCCCAAGGGCAAATAAATGATAAAGAACTCATCTTTAATTGGCACCCATTTGGGATTTGATAAATAACACTCCAAATGTCCTATCCCCATTTCAATGGATTGTATGGAAAGTCGCTCTTAAACTCCAACGACGTGGGAGAAAAAGCAGCCAAAATGCTGTCAGAAAAGAACACCAAAGGAAGCTTTACACATTTCATACTTTGTTTTATTATTCAGCAGATTCCTAATAGTAGTCATGAGGTGATTGTCTTCAAGCTGTGGTTATACACAGTAATAAGGTACACAGTAAGGTACACAGTAATACAGTCATTTTTTTTTGGGGGGGGGGTTATCCTGTTCATTCGATTGGGCTCTGCTGGACTTGAATGTATCATAAAATGGAGTTTTCCAAATCGTGTGCAAAGTAGGTGTTTGTGAGTGCCGTGCCTGAGCTGTCCCTTCCTCAATCACTCGCTGTCGCCACCTAATGGTCAAAGTATGTGCCAAATTCTGAGGGAAAGGGTGTACAAACACATCCTCCCTCTTTCAGATAATTATGTCTTTTATCTAAGAGACACATACGGCTACTTTAACGTCGGACATCCACCCGTCCTAATGGCCCATTATTCAAATAAAAGGGGGAAACACTGTAGGGTTGGTGACCTCTTCCGTACGGCGGGGCCCTCCATCCAGGCACACCTGCTGAGACAAGGTAACGTTTATCAGTGACACCTTCACAGGAACGAAACAAAATGGCAGGCGGGGTCAGCAGTAAGGAGCACGCCAGGCCTGGCATATTGCAAACATATCCATTTGCGACAGCCCGACTCTTGTGGTTGCCAGGCTACTGCCTAATATATGGTGACTGAGTGTACGTCAGGAAAACAGAAGTAAGATGTTGACTTTGAGATAAGCACCTCTTCAAATTAAACAGCACCATCACATTGCATTCAAAATAACATTTCCAAAGGTCAACTTTAAATGGTCCCCATTTGGCATTTAAAAAAAAAGTGTTCTTCAACTCACTAGATCCTCAAATTTGCATACCGGTTACTTTAGTTAGCGGCATTTCATTATTTATGTTTTAATTACATCGAATGGAGGGGATAATATCACAGCGCAGGAGTTTTGTAGTGTGTGTGCCCTTGTCATCTGAACACTCGGATGTCTCCTTATTAAAGTACACAAAAAGATAATTATGTCCTGCTCTGACTAAACATTGCCATGGTGGCGCACTAGAGAATCATCGCTGAATTGGACACAGGAGAGGGGAGCTCTTATGATGAATGTGCTTGCGCTCTCGGACACACGCGCGCTAGCGGTGGCCGCATGTCAACTCGCTCTCTCCCAACCTCATCTACGGTGTCGAAGGTCAACAAAATTGTTTTGCTGACACTGATTGCCGCATCAAGCAGACCTCACCATCATTTCCACCGCTGAGTGAGTGTACAGAAAGGCGCACCCTCTGTTTAAAAACGCATCACAATACGTTGCATCATTGATAAGTAGACGGATGGTAGATAGCTTCAGTGGCCTGTGTGCCCGTCATTTTTTCAAGCCGAACCAAACCGTCATCATAAATCGGTCTTTCATGTTATTTTAACTGCGCTTCCGTCATTGCTTCCATCTGTATATGTCACCATCAGTCAGTCTGCCCCACGCTCCCAAACACACACAAAAAACATGTTATGGTCCAATAGATTAAAAAAAAAAAATCCAACGTGATTAAAATGGATTTTGAATTATTTTTCAATCTTCTGACCTGATGCCTGCCCTGCGATTGGCTGGCAACCAGTTCAGGGTGTCCCCCGCCTACTGTCCGAAGACAGCGGGGATAGGCTCCAGCACCCCCCCCCCCCCCCCCCCAAAATGTTTTTCATCGCCTATAATAATAGTTCAAGCAATAAACACAATCCAAGCTATGTGCACATTTTACAAATAATTTTTCA
>CAAKHF010015988.1:10777-26985 GCA_901007745.1 Hippocampus kuda
CCCCCCCCCCGCCGCAAACAAACACACAAGACAGGCGGGGCGTGTTTCTGTCAGTCATCAGCAAAACGGGCATCCGTCAGTGACGGACTGAAATGTCCGTCAGGACATGGCCCAGTTTGTGACAGCTATAACTAACGGAGGAAGACCCACTTCTGTTCGTGTTTAATCCATCCTTTTTTTTTTCATCATTTGGCAATCGTCAGCGTGATTATAATAAGATCCAGGGAGACCAAATGTGTGATTATTTTCTTTTGCAGAGAGTGTTCTGACTCATGGCACATGCATGTTTGTCGTGTTATCTATCAATAATTTACACGTTGTTATGGCAGTGCATGGTACCTGGTGAGCTCGGTGATGGGAGAAAAAAAGAAAGCTGTTAGTTTCTCCCACGAAGCTGCACCATCACCTGGCAAGGCCAAACAGGCTGAATAGAGGTGCTGATGTCATTGGAGAGATGGTATTGATTGACCAGAGGCCACCAAAGGCCAACGCAATTAAGGGAAAGAAAACATACAGCATTAAAGACTGTGTAAATAAAGAGACACTGCAGCAGGGCCACACAAAGGCCAGTCTAGGGCCATTCAGACGCCCCTTGTTCACCGTCGCCTGAGGTCTTGTACGAGAACTGAGGTTCCGGGTGGGAGGCCTGCGTATGGAGGATTTAACACGGCTAAATAACCGCCAAGGAAATACAATGCGCATTGTGCGTGCGTGTTTTATGTCCTCATTCACGTTGTCAGAAGTGAAATAACAACAAAATGTCTCTAAAAAGATTGGATTCCATTCCATCCCGTTTTCAGCTTCACCGGGTTAATACTGCAAGAGGCATTGTTTTGTAGGACTTTATAGGACGTCACTAATAGCTTAACAACATCTACGTCAAGAGCGCAACTCTGCAGACACGTAATAGTGAATGGTTGCTGGTTGTGAAAACAAACATCAACAACAAAAAGGAGCAGTCATGTAGCGTTTTAATATGATCAAAATGAGGAATGCAGCTTATCCTTACAAAGATGGACAGAAATGATATTCTTGGGGTTATGCTGCTGATATGAAGGTGGCATAGAAAAAGGCCGCATTGTTTTCGTTCTTTGATTTGCCATTATGGGTGTGTGGCAGAGGGATGAGGTCATAGTGTGTTGCTAGGCTGTGTATGGGAGGTCGAAGCGCAGCCCTCTGTGTCCGGAACTATCAGGCAATCACGGATGAGCTACATCTCGAGGATCTGTTGAGAGAAACAACCTGTGTTTTTAGGAGCCTCTCCTGGGTTTGCTTTGCTACTCTCTTACCACATCTCCCAGTAGCTCACTTGCAGGAAATTCCTTGAACTAAAATCCAATGAAATACATATAATTTTTTTTTTTTGAAACCATGGTCACAATTGCACACTAATCAAGAACGGTTTGCAATGGTGCTTCTCTGGGCAAACCTGAGATGATTAAAAGAAAGGATTTCCTTCTTTAAAAAAAAAAGTTTGAGATTTTGGTCAAATATTCATCACATCAATGGAGCTCATTTGGCAAAATGGGGCAAAAGCTTCAGATGTTTTTTTTTTTCTTTATTGGTTCAGTTTTTAGATACATCGCAATATAGGGATGTGAGGGGGTGGGTGATTTTGGATGATTAGTTACACTGCGTGGGTTTTCTCCGGGTGCTCCGGTTTCCTCCCACATTCCAAAAACATGCATGGCAGGCTGATTGAACACTCTAAATTGTCCCTAGGTGTGAGTGCGGGCGTGCATGGTTGTTTGTCTCTGTGTGCCCTGCGATTGGCTGGCAACCAATTCAGGGTGTGTTGCCCGAAGACAGCTGGGATAGGCTCCAGCACCCCCCGCGACCCTAATGAGGATGAAGCGGTTCGGAAGATGAATAGTTACACAGAAGGTCACATTAAGACATGATTATTGTTGGATGGAAACCAACACAACAAGAGGTTTAAGAACAACAAACGCGAGACTGGCATATGGAGGTGGATGCGTGGAACACATACCACAACGTAGAAGCAATTACTGTACATATCTTCCTTCACTTTGGTTTCATTTATATAACATTGGCGAGATGGATAAATTGATGGATCTGCGGACAACTGATTCGCTCCGTGAATGCTTTCAAAAAAATCTTTGGGAAATAAATCATTATCAAAATTGGTACTAAAATTTCGATTGCGCACATGGTGTCACAATGAGTATTTATAGCACTGGTAGCACTTCATTCAATGTCAAAAGAGAGCTTACCTTTGGAATCAAACAGTATTTTAAAAAAAATTAAATAAAAGCATCAGAACCTTGGTAAAGAACAAACTCGCTTGCCCTTACCAGTGAACCAGATATGAATGGCAATGGCGGAAAATGTATTAGCATGGTCCTAAGTGGTACTTTAAGCAATATGCTTTCATATGTGTGAGGTCTATGTCAATTTGTGTTAAAGTACGTGCTCACATAGAACAACAGGCTGTTCAAGCCGTTTTTTGATCCAGCTCTCCCAAACAGACATCGGGGTCACTTATTCTGATGGGCTTCATCTCACCGTCCTCTGACCCTTCTGCATCTACATCAAAGCCAAAACAGTCATCTCAGTTTCATGTGTGCTCCAGGCATCAACGTGACCCTCAGATAATTCACCCCACCACCCCCCACGCCCCCCATGCAAGCGGGATTGTTAAATGAAGGCCGTATCGTCGCTCTCCTCATTTACATTTCCTCATCACTGATAGACTTTTATCATTCTAATTTAGTCTTGAAAAACGGGATGGATGCAGGGATGGCTGAAGATGTTGCCCTTGCCCTGCAGGCACATCACCCTGGAGTACAAAACAGAGGTGGGCAGTTCCTAAGTCCGCCATATTCATTTTTGTCTGTGTTAAAAGCCATCTGAGGATCTCGGCAGCCATTGTTTTCCAATAACTTCAAGTACAAATTTGTGATTAAAAACACTGCATGTATAGCACGGGGTAAAAGTAAAGTCAGTTTGTTGTTTTATTGACACTATAATGACCCTACATATCACTGATTTGCATCAATCAATAAACAAGAATAAAAAAAGAAGTGTTTTTCAAGATCGGTTTTTCATGCCGAGGCTCATAGGAGAACATTTTCTGTAGACAAAATACAGGATCATAAGTACTGTCCTGGATCACATATCTGGTTTGAATAGGTTTAGAAATTATGTTACTCGAGACCTCAAATTAAGTTCTTTCTTATATACAAATGAGATTAAATAAATGAAAAACGGTTGACTTTTGTTCATCTCGCATGGTATGAATTCCCACTCAACACAGAATCACATTTGCCCTGGGTTTGACCAGTGGTTAGTCCAAGGTTTACGCCAAAATAAATTCAGATCGGTAGGTAGGAGAAAATGGGTGGACGAAAAAATGTGAAACGATCCGATGAAATGGAATGCACTGACAGTGAGCATCGTATAAGTCAGGTTTCAATTTCAAGAAAAAGAGTGGCACTGCAGCACGCAGAGATATCAGGCAATATTCTTCTTCAATAAATATATTTTTAATTTGTGCTCTTTTATTAAGCAGCAAAATCACTTGAAAATGAATAGCGCATTATCAAGTCTTCTAGTGGCTCTTACTATTCTTTATCATGAGTTTGTATCACTGCGCAATTCATCTCCAGCAATTCTTCACACTAAATATGTATTATATGAGGCTTCATTTATCATGGCCTGTCAGCTCTTAGCCGTATCATTATTCAGTCTAGAGTTATAAATTGGAATCATTAAACGGTTTTTCAAATAATCTGATGCAATAACTACTCACCCTTTATTGGCTTGTGAAAAGAAAATAGTAAATACAATTGTCTGTCAAGATCTTTGGAGATAGCCGTCTCTCTCGGGCAGGAATGAAATTAGGCCGGGAGCAGAGACAGGATCAATGTCAGCACATTTGTTCGACTTTCATGGTGGAGGGGACCGCGCCGAGCGGATGAAGGATGGGAAGAAAAGGGAGCCGACACGGCTGAACCCGATGAGCAATGTGGCCCTCGCTGTCAATGATGGATTTTTTTTTTATAATGTCACATTAATCAGAGGTGTCTTTTCAACTTCTTGGTGCAGCTCTGCGCCGATGTGTAATGGTGATATCCCTGCTCAGCTAAATACACTTGCTGTAGGAGGTATTTCAGGACAAACAACAAGAATGTGAGTTTATTTTTCATTTGTGAAATCACATTCCTGTTGACCGCTCAATTAGATACGCCTGCACTAAAAAAGAGACACAATAAAAGATCTGTACGAGCTATACTTTTACAAATATAGAGAGGTATTAATCTAACAACCAAGCATATGTATTATTGGGTTTTGTCGTTGGTATAGATATAACTCAGTTTTACCAATATTTGTACCGTCTTGTGTTGCTAAAAAAGACAATCAACAGCACACAGTAAGAAGCCTTTCCCGATAGGCTGTATGAAGCAAACCTGTCTGGGGTGTGTTTAACTGATGATTTTTTTTAACTTATTTTTTTTTAACAGATCTTATGTAAAACCTCATGACCTGATGCAGATGTTGTGATGGCAGGTTGTGATGTTGCGACTAGTTTGTGTATTTTTCAAACTGGACAAAATCGTTGGCACCCCTTACATCAGTGGTCTCAAACTCATCTTTTGTCGCGGGCCACTTCGGAGTTACGGCTTCCCTTGGAGGGCCGGTGAAAAATCTCAACATCATTTCCTCCCCATGACAGTTTGATATTTCGGGACAGATTTCAGCAAGAATAAATAAAGTTGACACACATGATTTGCTCCCGCAGGCCACATAAAATGACGTGGGGGGCCGGAACTGGCCCCCGAGCCTTGACTTTGACACGTACATTAATGGTCATTAAAATAGCTTGAAACTTAGAAAAGGAGAAAAGTCACAGTGAATAATTATTTATTGAAAAATAGACTGATGAAAATCAGTGATTGCTTTATTTTTGTGATCCAATTGAATTAATACTATTTAAAAAAAAACTAAGAAAAAAATAAAGTCGGTTGGACCAACAACTTAAAAAAAATAGCAACTGGCTAGCCATAAAGCAGTAACAGGAATTGTTTGTTTTTTATGTTGATTATTTGAAGTGCATCCTTATAATTTGGGCGTCAGGAATTAGTTTGTACAAAACACTTGACAATACCAACTGTTTAAACGGTGAAAACTGCCAAAGTTACCACATAATGACAACAATAGAAATGTTGATAAACGAGCACAAAATGTCTACTCGACGGTGTTCAGTCAGCGTGTTCCCTGATCCTCGCCAGGGCGATAACGTGCCCTCTGAACATCACTGGTATAGTCTGACACCTGCTGGCCTTTTTCAGAGGCCATAGAGAGCAGAATAAAAAAGATTATTGGCCTCCGAGGACATAAAGTTTTGCGAGCCTATACTGCCACCTGCCGGGCGACTTTTGTGTGTGCTTGAACATACAGTACTCGCTATCCAACCCAGCCGCCCATCTTTTCGTCACAGTAGTTCAACAACGAAATGTTGGAGTATTGGCTTCGCTTCACCCTGCTCAATCTCATATTTCAACAGTCGGACCAGTAAAAAAAAAAAGCGTGGGACTAAGTTGCCAAAGTTGCACCGACAATGTTAAAAAGAAATTTATTGTTCTACACTACAGCAAACTACTGCACTATCCAACCACAAAAAACAGTGACAAAATATTTTAAATGGCAACGCTCCTGACAGCGTCAAACAAAACTGAGTGTTACTACCTTTTTTTCTGTAAAGATTCACGTCTGGACTCATTTATTTTATCTCATGATTACTTAAGCACTGCTTTCTCGGTAAAAAAAAAAAAAAAAAAGAAAAAAAAAAGAGAGACAATAAGAAGCGTCAGTGGCATTGCGTGTCCTTAAAATGTTGATCCTTGATGTCAAGTATGCTTAGGACTATGCCTTGTTTTTTTTTCTCTCCAGTGTTTAAATGTAATTTCAGAAGTGCAAAACGCCACACTGCTACATCAACTTGTGCACAAGACAATTAGTTTTCTTGTTATAATATAATGGCAAATAAGTGCATTTCAAAAATGAGTTTTTTTTAAATTCCTTAATTTCCAAAACGTTCTTTAGCAGTACTGCGAATTCTCATCATATTTGGCTTTCTCAAATTCACCAATTCACTACCTTTTGGGGCGAAACTTATTTGTTGAAAAACTCACCGATGTGATATTTTGGTTCACAGGCCAAAGCCATGTCAAACATAAAAACATTGTTCTGGCATCAAGAAACAACCATATGGTACCAAAGCAATAGTTTATTTCAGTCGTATTTTACTATTCTGATTGTGAGGGGGAAATCTGCATTTCTTAAATCCATAGTTTTAGCCAATATAAAAAGTGTTTTGCTGCCATCTTGTGGCATTTCTAGAAACATGCAAAAATGTTGGAGTGTAAGTTAATTTTCACAGAGCTCCGATCTTATTTCACTGTATATAATTTTGTGTGGGCATATAACAGTGAGGCCAAGTCCTTTACTTTTGCTTTGGAATGAAAACTTTTGGATTTGACATTAAAATAGAGCAACATGAGACATGCGATCAACATTTCAGCTTTTATTTGCAAATGTTTACTTCTGAGTCTGATCCACATCTTAAAAGACAAGAATATGTTGAATGAGACACCGAAATTAGCAGAGCAAAGTTTGATTGATTGATTGATAAATGTAACCAACGTGAAAACTACACCCCAAAAAGATTTTTTTTCAGCCTAAAAACGTCCTTTCACTTGGATTTATGACAGCAATGTGAGTTAACAAGCAAGTTTTGTTTTTTGTTTTTGCTCCAAATCCATTCACCAAGTTGTTTTGACTTTTGTCTTGGGGTTCAGTTCAAGGTTCTGTCAATTTGTATTTCTTTGTTGTGAAATGCAGAAAGATCTACTTTTGCAAAAGTAAAACTTAAAACATTTCCTTAAATTTAAAAAAAAAAAAATTAAAAATGGTTTCAAAGTTTGTCACCTTGAAATTTGAAGCACATCCAACATTTCTTTAATACCCTGAAGAGGACTTTCTATGTGTGGAAAACCATTCACTTGTTAAGTGGGGAAACATGATTTTAATGAATGTCTTGACTTTGGTGTATCAAATAAGAGATGCCAAATGAGTGGATCAAGGAAACCAGCAGCAGTTACAGACACAAACATTATGAGAGCGACTATTGCAGACACCTCATGAATTGATCTCGAGATGTTACACCAGCAGCTGAAAAGTGAGAAAGTCTTCAAAGTCATTCTTGACTAAAGTCAAGATTATCTGCCTCTCACCTAAAATGTGAACTTGTATATTCAATCAAAATTACAAATAATTACCTGGAAATGAAAGCTGAAATGTTGGTCTCGTCCCATATTTGTTTTTTTTTTAAGTAAGAAATAACGGAATTGTCCTCACCGTCCCATGACTTTTGGAAAGGGGTGTCCGCACAAAAACTTAAAAGAGTGTGGCAGTGAAACAGATATGCTGAAAGAACTCAACATGACCTGCAGCTTCAAATGTGTGAACACGTTTGTGAGAGGAAAGGACTCTCATGCACCCAAGTATGTTTTAATTCAAATCCTTTTTCATGACACGAGTGGTGTAGTTCAAGTTTATCATTTGCCAAATGGCCCCCCACTATACAGGTTATGAATATTTTTTCACCAACGGCCCATATTTCCACCTGCATACTGAACATGTTTACATGTAAATGTATCCAAAAGAGAGTTTGCTCAGGTACCCACCTCGTTCTGATAGTCGGGCTGCAGCGTGCGCTCATCCTCCTTCTTGTTGTCTTCACACTAACATGTTGCGTATTTCAATTTCCGGATGCATCTGTAAAGCTCAAGGTGGGAAAGTACTAAAGATTGAAAAAAAAAAAAAAAGATGCTTGTGCTCTTAAAACTGCTGGCTCAAAAGTACGCAAAATTGAGTTAAAAAAATCGAACTCAACAAACAAATAATTGAATGGATATACGGTAGAAAATCAATGTATGTGCAACTTGTATGGAAGAACTTCATTTGAGGAGCGAAGCATGATCTGCAGAGGTGGCAGAAATTTTCTCCGCATCAATCAAGAACCTCCCTCAAGTCCAAATATAGATTGCTGAACAGGAAAAAAGTTGTTGTTTTGCCTTCCCAAAAAAGCTGGAATCATAATGCAGGCCGTGAAATTATTGAGCTAATATTTGTGTGTAGTTCATGAAAAGAGATATAAACATATTAAATTTCAACTTTATGAGCATCTATTTCAATGTTATCCCGTATTACCACATATTGTCAATATGATCACAGTATGTAACATCCTGTCTGATTTTTGAGGGTTAATACAATAAACAATAAAATGAATCAAAAGCCACAGATGCTTTCAATGAAAGCGAGCATAATAACTCATTTAAAAAAATAATAATAATTCAAACGCCTGAACGAAAAAAGGCATCCGTGTGCGACTAAAATGAATGCGTTGTTCCTGTCAGTAAATGTCGTGAAAACCATCCAGTCGGTGTCGAATGCGGCAGCTGACTTAACTAATCCTCGGCTCATTTCTTAATGATGATGGCATGACGAACAAAACTACGTGTTCTCAGTCACCCGTGACCTCTCGCCTTGCCAGGCAGGCTGATTCTGCAGACTTGTCATCACTTTGCACCATCTTGTTGATGCTATCAGGGAGTCAGCATTCTCGCTGCTGAGAACTTGATATGACCCACAGTGCTAAAAGGTGAAGAACAAAAAAGGGATTCGTTGGTCTGTATCCAGAAAAAGAACGCAAAATTTTTGCAAAAAGTAAGATGTCACCATTTTTGTGGGTCACATAATATAAGCCTACTTCTCATTTCAATGGCAAATGATATTACATTTAAAAACTGGTCCAAACATTTTTGAGGGGGTTTATCGTCGACAATCTTGAAGCCGGCTGGATGTGTGAGTGCAGAAAAGAAAACTATTAACAGTAGCCCATCAAACCTGTCCTCCAGGACTTGCTGGTACTTGTCTGGGTTCAAGTTCAGTAAAGGAGAAAGAGGCTACGGCGGCTTAGTATGAGTCATCTCGATGCAAACAGACAGTCAAACATCCCCTCTTAACTTGAACTCACACTTTTTTGCTCATCAAGTCTTTCTTTCTTTGATCTAATTCAATATTTTGAGTTTGACATTTTCCAACAGGGGTCACCAAACTTTTTCAAACTGAGAGCTACTCCTTGGGTACTGATGAATACAAAAGGCTTGTTCCAAAATGACAATTTTGCACTGCCAATCTGAACACCCTGACCATGTTGATGATTTCGCATCAATACGGATCGACGCTGACGTAGCATGCGAGGAAACAGATAAATATCAATCGGCGATGCTTTCTTTCCCTCGATCTCCGCAAGTGTTTATATTTTCAAATGATCACTTCTCCAACATTCCTAGGAAATCACAATGTACCATCACAGGTGAGATCTTTTTTTTCAACAGGCTGTGGCATCTTGGGCACCGTGACGGTGACCTCCAGTTTACGAAATGCTGCTGAAAAAATATAAACAGAGACATCAGTCCTTGTGCCGCAGTGACACGGCACCTAATTGAAGCATTCTTCAAATCATAACCATTTAGCGTTAATGAGATAATACCAAGATGGGTCATATTTAATTCTTTTGCTCAAAAACTAAATATAAACTTCACACAAATTGAACTGAAGGGTTAGACACTTTGCATTCCGAACTAATGACAACAATGTGGCTTGGTTGTCATAGACACCACAATAACATGAAGTCAAAACACAGAGAGAGAAAGAGAGCTCAGTTCAGAACAACAAGATGGGCCAATGTGTGACTCTGATGTTGAGGGACTTTTAATGTGAAATGCATACTTGAAGAATCACATTTGCTGTAAATCTTTGCAGTTGAAAGAGAATCGCATGACGGTCCAGGTTTCCAATGTGTCTCATTTGACAATGGTTCATGTCAGATGTACACAGTCTTTTGATAAAAGTAGGCGTAAAAAAAAAACAAATGCATGTGGAGATCCTTCTTTGAAATCAGACCGTATGAAGGGCAAAGCAGGGAGGGGCCCGCAATCGAATTGCCCTAGTTTTTGATTTTGTTGATCATGAAAGTTTTGCTCAGCTTATATTGGAACTTTAACTTGTGTCATTTTGGAAATCATCTTCTTTTGACTTGACAGAATATTCTGGTGTGTAGTGATTCTGTAGAGTGCAAGTTTTGTGCAATTATTGTTAAATGTAAAATTCCTTTGGGGACATTCTTACCATCCCCTTG
The DNA here is from genome assembly GCA_901007745.1 of Hippocampus kuda. Taxonomy (NCBI): domain Eukaryota; kingdom Metazoa; phylum Chordata; class Actinopteri; order Syngnathiformes; family Syngnathidae; genus Hippocampus; species Hippocampus kuda. The sequence continues at coordinate 21,006 of CAAKHF010015988.1, forward strand.
TAGCTCCTTTCTGATCCAATTGAGATTTCCACAGGTGGGCATTGTGTCAGTATTGACTGAAAGTCCGTCAGTCCCTCACTGACGGATGCCCGTTTTGCTGTTGATCAACGAATGAAGGTACCACAGTACGTGGTGATCTTTGTTTGCTTCAAACATGCATAGTCCTATGTGATCCCCCAATAACGCTGATTAAAGATGTTGGCCCCCTCCATTGTTTACATCACTCATCCCTATGTGGATGTTGAGTATAATTTAAAAAAAAAGATATCCTCTATTTACCCTCCGTGAAGCTCTCCTTGACATTTTATACCACCTCAAGCCTTGAAGGAAGTTGACAGCACCCATATTTACCTGTGGACTTTATAGGGGCCTGCAGGGAAATCAGTTAATGGCATTATGATCTTTTAGTTTGTTTGTTCGGAAAAATAACTGGCTTATCTTTGATTATGATCGCAACGCTCACAAAGAACACAGGCTTTCGATCTTACCAGTAAATTATATTTTCGTATGTGTTTTTTGGCACCTTTCGGTTGAGAAGAGGAACTACTATGTCGTTTCTGACACATTTTTATGATCCTAATCTGCCAGTCTACAGTGAATTTATTGGTAAAACAGACAGGTAGCTAAATTGACTCCTTGGTTTTGTTCATACATACGGCCACTAGAGGGCATTTACCACCTAATCTTCATTTAATAAATCAGGTTATTGAATTTGATCAGAATGCTACAGTGGGTAGAATTTATGTTACCAGTGGCAGCTACTAATGACTGATAAGTTAGGAAAATGAAAGAATAACTTGATTATCTATTTGAGGCAAAGCTTTATCTGGTTATTATTGTCAAAAATATATTTAGGGACGCATTTAAAATTTGCTGTTGACAAGTGTAATTCTATTGTAGAAATTGTGGGAATAAATTTCATTTGGAATAATAATTTTCCATTTCTCATGAAATGTCTTTTGATTTTATTTTAGTTGAAAGAACATCAATCAGATTTTTAAAATGAGGTTTGTGGGATATTTTCATTTTTTGTTTATAAATGTGACCTCGAAAAAAACAGCCATGTGTATTTTTTTAGCTATAGTGTTGCAGAATAAAATTCCAGCTGTTGCTGAAACCAACACTCAATTCATAATATCATATACTATTATTATTATTATTTACTTTTTTAAACCTGATATACCAGAGAAAAAAATGAGGGCAGACTCATAATCACTCAAAAAACTTACATCTCTGATTAAAAAATGTCATGAGTATTTGTTGACCGGTGTTGTCCGGAAGGTTAGATTAAATGAAAAAAAAAAATACTTTCTTAAAAAGACAAAAGAAAGCAAAATTACCTAATGATAGAAAAACGTCACAAAAAACATGTCACTTTACACATAACAAGCACTTTGTGAAGAGTAATTCTTAACTATTACCGTATATGTACATCTGTCAGCTGTAAGATTTCATAAGGTGTCCTGCAGGAAATTATCCAATTTCACCAAATTGGTTTGATTTTTTTTTTGTTACCCGCAGCTGCAAAGATGGCATTTTCGTTCATCTGCCAATGCCAGCGACATATAGTGACAGGCAGAACAAATGAATGCTCACCCTCTGGGTGGCAGGGGCTGCAACTAACTTCTTTATCCACCTGTTCCAACAGAATAATAGAATTGCGTTCCAGTAAACGGAACCAGATTTCACACCGAGTAAGGCAATCTGGGAGTAAACTGAGAAACCATCGTTATTTCAGTGCACCAATACATTTGTGGCATTTTTGTTTGGTGGTGGGCATGAGATTTTTTTTCCTCCTGTAAATAGTGGACCTGGCTCAATAAGTCCCGGGAAGCTTTAAATCCTCATGTCATTAATGTTCACTTCCCCTCTTCTTTTCTGTCATTTGTGATAGCACACGATGCTTTTTATTTCCACAAGCTTCTTCCTTCCGCATTGGTTTTCATAGTCAACCGTTTGCTGTAAAAACAAGAGACAAAGAGATGGGAATTAATACTACTTGGGTGATGGCTGCACGAATGTAGAGAGCTGTCGCCCTTGGGGAGGGGCTCGTCTGCCTGGGAAAACGGGGGGGGGGGGGGGGGGGGGGGGGGGGGGGAAGCAATGAGGGGCTTTTTCTTGGCCTGCATGTCCGGACTTGGTTGCAGACCTGTCTGCCTCAACTCAATGCAAACATGTCAGACATTTCACCACCAGGTTGAGTGAGCTCAGCTTCCCCCAATAGTAGAGTGAACTGATCTTTACCTCGCACTGACTGTCAGCTTGAAATGTGCCCAACATATCGAATGTATTCAAGCTGCTTCATTAGTTTTTAAAAGGCATGAACTTATTCTTGCTAAATGCCGGCATGCCGATGAGAGAAATGAGAGCTTCCTGAAATATGTGTTAACCATAAAATAAATAGTAATTTTTCATGACCTGAAAGGCAATGTGTCTACATTCGATCCCCCCCACCAAAAAAATAACCATGTGGGCTCTTTTTCTGACATCAGTCAGCTGCACATGTTCCCTTAAAGGTCCATTTACAGGTGCGGCCCTGTTGAATGCGGACTTCAGAACAGCATTACAATTCACAGAGGACGGACACTGAGTTAATTAAACCATCAGCAGCAGGACAAACAAGTCTCCATTATGCAAACGCTGGACTCAGGTTATGCAGCTTTCAGCAGAATACCTCCATGACAGGTGACCACAGGCGGCAATGCATAGTGTGTGCGATTCAGGACGTCCTGAAAGCGTGTCTCTTGCGGGAATTTACACAGGACACCCAAAACAAACCCACTTCTTGGCCTAACTGGCGAGCACACGAGGGTAGAAATAATGGAGCGTATTTATGAACGTGTGGGTCAGCGAGGTCACGGTACAAGGCCAGATCTCTGTGGGCCACCAGCAGAGAAGACACGAGGACTATTATTTCATTTTGAGACTTAGGAAATACATTAGAAGTACAAAAATACCGGGAGGCTTGGCTGTTACACCGACACTGGGAGTGGAAATTACAAAGAAGAAAATATGGAGTTGGTCACAGATGACTGTGGGGATGTTTGTCCCATCATCCAGATGCACAATCTCTGTTTGATGGGTCAAATTCTTCCACGCCAAGCAAATCCAAGCATGCTTTTACCGACGTTGCTTAGTGTCTTGCGGCACTGCCAGTCAGCTTGGCACAGAAAAGGGTGCGCCACCCTTCCCACCAAGTTGGAAGCAAAGAATTGAAAAAAAGAAAAGTCCGGTTATACTGCAATTTCTGAAAGGGATCTTGTCCAAATCCTGATCACTTGATTATTGGTTGACCTCCAATGACACTGATACCAAGACCAACATTGACAAATGATTTGTGTCTAAAATTCTGAGAGCAGGAATGAGTTAATTCAATTTTGATGAAAAAAAAATTAATTATAGTTGGCAACCAACCCCCAAGTTCTGCTTGCATACACACACACACACACACACACATTTGTCCTGTGTTGTGACATTAATTTTCTTCCCTCGATTTCTTTTGGGAGGAGGTCTCATGGAATGATATAGAGCCTGTTTTTTGGGGGGGAAAAAGACACCCGGTTTTCATAAGGCTATTAATCTTAAAAGGAGCAGCTGTCAGAGCAAATACATTACCCCTATTCCTGACATAAAGAAGGCTTGTCCAAGTCCTTGATTTTTGGTTTGGCGGAACAGAATATCACACCGCCTCTGATAGAAGGCCTTGAATAGCCCTTTCCAGACTTCTCCATAATGGATCCAGCATTCTTACACTTAAAGGCACAGCATTACGCTAGACTCGCAACAATTCGTGACACGCGAGTTGACTTTTTCAGTTTCAAGAAGATAAGTGAAGGCAAGACTGTTATTAGACGGGAAAGCTGCATGGGAGTAGCGAGACAAACTGAAGGCAGGGTAAGATTTCACCCTCAGGACAGCCTGGTGCGTGAATAAGGAAAAATGGTACAGAGCTGCAAGTCAAAATATAATGTTCAACATCAGAGCGAGACGTGAACTAAAGATTGTGTACAAGGCTTATGTCAACAACCATGTGTGACCCGTGGTTTTTCGCTCTGTGGCGGACATCCAAGCAGAACAAGCATGAATCAACAGCAGCTGTAGATGAAGTCTGAAGTGCTCCCAAAACTAATTAGGTTCCTCCGCTAATTGACAACAGACGAGCACAGCCGGCAAAGTTGCACCAGCTAACAACCGCCAACTGTAGAGGTATCCAAACGTGCATGTGACTATTACAAGCTTTTGTCTTCAACCAGCTAAAGACAACAAACATTGCACGAATGGCCAGAAACTGCAACAACTCGATGTTGCCAGTGTGATAACACTGTGATAAGACAAGAGCCCGTTCTCATGAGAATTATCATCGGATTGCATGCAAAACCTAATGTGTTGTGTAAGTCAGGCACCGTTTGGATGGATTTGAAAAATGTTTGTTCGGTCACCGATGGTGTCGTGATACACTCGCCTGAGGAGTGGTTGGGCAGCGGGGGATCGGTTCCCATTCAGTGACGATGTGGGTGTGATTGGTCGTTTGTCTCTATAAGTGTCCTGTGACTGGCTGGCGACCAGTTCAGGGTGTAGTCTGCCTTCTACCCGAAGTCAGCTGGCCACCATGACCTTCTTCAGGATCAGCGGTGTTGAAAATGGATGGATGGAAATATTTGGTAGATTTGTTTCGAATGCCTGGTTGTAGTTGACCGCAATGTTTCCCACCATTCAGCCTTCTTTTTTTTTGTTTATTTGTTTTTGTCATAGCATAGCCAGTCATACCTTTCTAAAGTTGTTCAACAACACAATCCGGTTTCAATAACAAAATCAAAAAGTGTTCACAAAGATAAGAGTGTACACTGCAGTGCGTCATTGCTATATATATATATATATATTTTTTAATCACTGTGGTGGACATAAATACAGTAGTACAATTTGTTGGAGTTAATATTTTCTACTGCCCTATTAAAATCTACTGAGAACATGCATGAGATTGGATTGTTAACTGTAGTTCGAAAATCATGTTTGGGCATTTTTCATTTGCCATGTTTGGACAAGTGCCCTTATCTTGATCGACCATGGAACTGCTCGCCACACCCTAAAACCATTCTGCCTCATTGTCAATCTCACTCTAAATAGAACTATATTTTGCAAAATAAATATCCAAAAGACTTAAAGGTATGGAGCCTGTTCTCTGTCATTATAGAGACAGTTGGATGACTGCCGACAATATTAAAAGTTGGGAAAGTGAATTACAGAAGACAGCTTGGTACCTAAAATATTGAACAAAAACAACCGCATATCAGAAACAGGATAGAAATTATTTTCAACCAAATAATCTGAATCTAGATACGTTGTTTTAGATGTACTGTAATGTGTAAAATCTACAAAAATATAGTACAACCCGCAAAGTTGATTGGCCAAGAAGTCGAACAACTCACAATGTAACCAACATTTGGAGGAATATGCCTCTAAAGTCACACAAATAACAGCACTGGACCACACCAATATATATGATCAACATTTTGATATTTTCTAATCATGGCTCTCAAATGAGACACACTCAAGACATATTAATATAGTTTGTTATATTAAATATAGTAGTGCACTGAAAGTCCTACACATAGGCCTGTACAAGAGATTTAATTATGTAACAATTATTTTTAATGAATTAATCCTATGAAAATAATACAACCATATTCATTTTAAAATGAAGGAAAAATAGTGCCATTTTTGGGGCAGGATATTTCAGGCACAGACATCTTTGTGTGTGTTTTAGCAACAATCGGTACCTGCATTCATGTTGTGACTTAAATCCATTTTTGACTGGAACAGAATAGAATTTTAGACACAATTCTCATGAAGTTATTCACCTGTGTCTTCGCTGCTATCTGTTTCTGTGACAAACACACACACACACACACAAACACCCACACAGACGCATGGCGACACTTGATAAGACAAGCACGTGGATACACAGACACTGATACTAATA
>CAAKHF010015988.1:28012-49607 GCA_901007745.1 Hippocampus kuda
TGCCTCCCCCCCCTCCCCCCCCAAAAAAACACACTTTAAATCGCGCACGCACGCACACACACACACACACACACACACACACACACACACACACACACACACACACACACACACACACACACACACAAACATCTTAAAGACTATTTCAAGACAAAGTACACTCGAGGAAGAGAATCCTTGGACGACATTCTAAACCAACACCAATATTTACAGAGGGGCGTTTTGGGGGGGAAGGATGGGGGAGTCATTGCACCTTGCTAGTGTCAGGTGTTGACCTGAAGTTTGTTCAGCTAACATCAATTTCTTTATTTCTGCGCTAATCATATAATTAAATAACAAACGAAATTAAAATGAAAACATAATATTTTGGTATACTTTGGAATTTTTTTTAAAAATATTTCTATACGTTTGGAAGCACACGCAAAAAAGTTTTTCTTTTTTAAACGAAAGGGAGCCGTTTAATTAAATGATCGTTTTTTGTTGTTGTTTTTGTTGCTGTTGTTTTTGTCTTTTGCTTCATTAAAATTTCGTTGACACGTCTAAACGTTGCAAAATATTCCGTTTCTACGATGTATCATAACGCTTGGAATTCGGTTTTGTTGGGTTTTTGTAAGTTGTTGTGGCTTCCGCGCGGTATTTTGCAGTCGAAGTAAAAAAAAAAAAAATACATTTTCGTGGTTTTGAAAAAACATTTAATGGAGAAATCTTTAGGCGCAGCACGCTTCGATTTAAAATTATCAAGACGTTTTGGGGGCGTAGTGTAGAGAAGGATTCAGTTGTTTTGTATCTTTAAACTGGCAAGCGAAACCGTTCCCTATTGTTCTGGAATTTCAACTCTAGTATTAGGAACTGTATATTGTGTTTTGAAAATTCAGCTGTCGTCGTTAAAGTCAATAGATTATATTCACACGACAAGTAAATCATCTCTACTCGTCACTGTTGTTAAATAAAAATTATCATTTACTTTTTTATGGAACAGTAAAATATGTTATAAAAAGTATTCTGTATGTAACCAACCATAATCGAATTATGCGTTCAAATCACCGAAACCACACAAACCGACATACGGTAATAAAAACAAACATAACCTCAACATGCCACATGATTTGGATGTTTTTTTTTTCATCTAGTCGGCCATTAAAAAATAATGAGCACAACTAAAGAAATAAAAACGAAGCAAATAAACTGGAAATATAGGCAATAATCCACATGATTAAAATACATAATTCGATGATAGATTTGGACCTGAGCATATAAAAAACAGTACACTGACGGAAATCATGCATTTTACACATAAACGTTGCCATCATAATCGTAATTCATCATAAAAGAAATGTCCAAAATCAGTTGATGTTTAATTCTATTCTTAATAATAATAAATATGATGTATTTTCATATTTTAAAAAATGACTCTCAGTTTAATAACGGAGAAAACATCACTCCTGCAATATATATGTTTTAAATATGCGAGCAGGGTACCGACCGTAACACAGCCCCGCATAGCGCAATACCCTGCAGTTCCTCCGATGTCCAGATGAGGGAGTCCTGCATAACAACCAGATGAAGAGACACAAATTCAGATGGAGTCGAGTCGCAGTTAATTTTGAGCAAATTTCCAAGTTGAGAAAGGTCATCACATGTGTTCGTTTGCGTGTCTCGCGTCATCAGAAATTGTTGCACAACCACAAACAACTTCCATGTGCTCCGATGATTGTGGCGGTGTCCACGACGACGACGGCGACGATGATGATGATGATGATGATGATGATGAAGATGATGATCATGGCGGCGGTGGTGGTCGTGGTGGTATGGAAGGGATGGATATATATGGAAGAGCTCTGCACCTTGTTACCCTGAGGTCGGAGTGTTAGGTTTTACAAGAGCCGTTTTGCGAGCGCATAAACCATTACCTTGCATGGAAGGTCTGCAAACCTGCTGTGAAAATGCACGTCTCTGGAATCCGTGCTGATCTCCCCAAGTCTGGAAAGAAATGTACAGAGCTATTGATTACACAAGGCCACTCAAGTTTGATGCCCTGGCCCATTCCTAATTCTGCAGCACGCACCTCTGCATTCCGACTAATTATCTGTAGAAAAAGCCCCCCCAAAAATGTAATAAACAAAATGAATATGATTTGTAACTGAAAATCAATTTCATCAAAACGTCCCAAAATAATTGCACACGCAGCATGTGCAATTATTTTAGGATGTGACATGCACCCTCGTTGGTCATTGTCTTTCATTTATCAATATATAGTTTTAATTGCGTTACAATTGCAAGTCACGAATTGCACCAAGTATAGGCTATTAGTAATATTAGTAAAATTAGTAATATTTTAGTAAGGCAGCCGATTCCGTTGGAAACATCTTACACATAGAGTTTCAACAAGCACAGCTAATAAATTGTGTTATTGATGACATTTTAACAATTAATTTTTTTTAGAACACCTTCTTAATCCGCTTTATTTGTCCAAATTGCAACCCCGCTATTTTTTTCTCCAATCAGTTTGATCCCCCCCCCCCCCCCCTGCCATACCTGCGCAAATATAGTGTGCATGTACTGTATATGCTTGAAGTTCTTACCAGGAGGCTGCATGTTGGATGAAACGTTTCCCCTTTCTGCCACTTCCCCTATGCAAAATACTCAAGGAGGCTGCACGAATCCAACCGGATGAGGTTTGCATTGGCTGACAGCCTCGCACAGCTCTGCGCGACCAATGAAACCCAAGCACAACCTCTGCGTAGAACAGCCACGATTGACGTGGAGAGGACGCGTCAAATTAATTCCAGCTAAGACCAGACTCCCCGGGATAACTTCAATTTGCTTTTATCGGATGAAGATCACTTTTGGCGGCCACCTTTATTGCACGCGTCTGAAAGACGATCGAAGAACATCGCGCGCTGCAGCTCCAAGTGGACTATTTTTCGTTGTTCCACTTCTGTGTGTGCGTTCATCTAAAGAAGGCTCGCGTGTTTACGGAACGTAAAGAGGCAAATGGGTAAGGCTGCATCTTATTTACTGTACGCTTCGCTGCTTTGAAGCTTATGGAAGCATGTCCGCGCTCACCACGCCTGCGTAAAAAAATCCAAACATTGCCCACCGTGCGCTTAATATATGTACTCTTTAGTCAAGTTGAGAAAGCAGCATCTATGCCAGTGCTACTTCAAATGCGCTATTATCTTTATAAAAGGACACAACGACAACAACGGTGATGTTTTTTGATCTTCAACGGTCTTTCTAGAGAGTAGACATATGTTTAAGGAACGCCTTTTTTTCCTCAACACGAAAGTTGGAGTTGGTTTAAAACATGACCGAAAAAATCCACTGGTTTTTGCAAGTCTACATTTTTTTTTTTATGACTTCAAAATGATCTGTGCGGAAAATATTCTTCGAATTGTTTTTGCTGAAGTTCATTGTGCGTGTGTGGCGCAGAGCAAACCTATGGAGAGGTGAACCAACTGGGCGGTGTGTTCGTGAATGGAAGACCCCTGCCCAACGCCATTCGTCTGAGAATAGTGGAGCTGGCCCAGCTGGGGATCAGACCCTGCGACATAAGCCGGCAGCTGCGCGTCTCGCACGGCTGCGTGAGCAAGATCCTGGCGCGGTACAACGAAACGGGCTCCATTTTACCGGGCGCAATCGGCGGCAGCAAACCTCGAGTCACGACGCCCAACGTGGTGAAAAACATCAGGGAATACAAACAGAACGACCCCGGGATCTTTGCATGGGAGATCCGAGACAGACTCTTAGCGGACGGCGTTTGCGATAAGTACAACGTGCCATCGGTGAGCTCCATCAGTAGGATATTACGCAACAAGATTGGAAATCTGTCCCAGCCCGGCCAGTACGAAGGCGGCAAGCAAGCCTCGGCGCAGGCCGGCCTCCCTTACAACCACATTTATCCGTACTCCTACTCCAACACCATGTCGCCGGCTGCCACCAAGATGGGCTCCCCTCCCGGGGTGCCGGTGACGGCGGGACACGTGAGCATCTCCAGGGCCTGGCCCTCTGCGCACACCGTCAGCAACATCCTCGGGATCCGAGCCTTCATGGACCCCGCAGGTGAGCACAACACCGCCCGCGGTGCGACTAACTACTTTTCTTCGACACAACCTGTTCGGCGGGAGGACAATGTGTCCATTAGGCCACTTTCAATGGGCCTTTTCACGCATGACGTGTGTGCAAACACCTTCCTCACCAGTTCGATCCCCCCCCTAATCCCACAACTGCTCGTTATAGAGTTTTTTTTTCTCTTTACCTGTAAAGTCAGTGAATAAAGACATGTTACAGTACATTTTACTTTGAAGCATTAATCACGCGTGTCGTTAAAATGTATTTTTACACGATTAATCTTCGCTTCGTAACAGTGAATCAGATTGCTGTATTGTGTTTTTTTTCCCTACCAATAATAATAACACTTATTGTAATAGGTTTTTCGAATTTGTTTCCAGATGTATCAAACTGAATTACGCGTCGTTGAGAGACGGCTTTGTGATGCGCGTGATTTATAGAAATAAAATGCAAATTAATGGAAATGTCGCCTTTTGCGTTTTTTTTTCCCCTGAACAACGTAAACTTACTTTATTTATTTTTTTCTTTTTTTTTTTAATCAGCCATCGCTGGAACGGAGGGGTATCCGACTAAAATGGAGGAGTGGAGCAGCGTCAATCGAGCAACTTTCCCTGCGGCTCACTCAGTCAACGGCATTGACAAATCAGCCATTGATGCTGACATAAAATACGCACAGGTAACAATTTACCATAAACGACACTTTGTTGTAATATTTGAGCACATATCCAATGCGACAGTGCTATGAGGTCAGATTAGTTCAACTCTGTTCACGTTACAGCAAACATTTTTTTTTTCCTGCACATGCGTGCATATTCCACAGCCGTCCTCTACACTGTCCAGCTACGTCTCGGCGTGTGCGTACTCCCCAACAAACCAATACGGGGTGTACAGTGGCCCAGCGGGTGGCTACGTGACCCCGGGTCACCACCACTGGCAGCCGCAGAGCCCGGCCCTGTCTCACCCGGGCAGCGGGATGAGCATGCACGCGGGGGAGATCCACTCTCCGATGGCCTTCAAGCACCACGCCCGAGAAGGTACATTATGCTGGAGCCATACTTGAGTCTAGAAATGAACACATAAACAATATCTGCAGCAGAAATCAGCTCCATCATGACACAGTTACGTTGTAATTAGCCAACCAGAATTAGCGTATTCATCGGACACTTTTTTTTTAAAGGTACAGCTGCAGTTTTATCAAGTTGTGCCGTCACAGATATTGTAATTTTCTATTTTGACTGACATCACCAGAGAAGTTCATTTAACGCAATGTTTATTAATATGACTGTAGCTTGCATTGGTATTGAATTAGACATTACTGAGGCCTCAGCTTACTATCATCTATTTATATGCTGTACATATAAACATATATGTACGTCTACTTTTCTTACTGTATCTGTAAAAACTGATTAATAATGTCATTAGTATAAGTGAATGCTTTAGTACACTTTTAAATTTAAAGCAATTCATATCCATACTTGAGCCTCTATACTTGATACATCAACATACAGAAAACTATGTTGATCAGTAAAACACGTAGTAAATATTTATATACAGTACTGTATGTATATTTTTTGACATTTTTTTTATTTCAGGAGAAAGAAAACCCCCCAGTCCGCTGAGCAAGCAACATCACCATGAAGACTTGAACAGTGTGCATGGACTCAGTCTCGCTACCTCATCATCATAACAGGGACTTTTACCAGCTCCATAATCAGATTTAACTGAACTCATTTCAACTCTAGTAAGTCTGAACCCAAACACACGGGCCTCGCTTCATGTTGTGGATGCAGTAAAGCCAAAACAGGCTTTGTGGCCTTATGAATGTAAGTTTGAATGAAAGTGTGGGTGCTCTGCAAAATACAGATATTTTGTCATTAAAAAGAAAAAAAAAAAGAGTTCTGCATGTCCAGTTTGTCAATGATAGAAAAAAGCTGTTTAGCGTGTCTTCATTTCTGCCCTCAACTCCATTCTGCAGTAATGACAAAATGTCGACTATTTGCCAAAGCGCTACTTAAAAATATAGTTTTATAATTTCATTTTAATGTTAAAAATATACCCCTAAAAAGTCATGAAATTGCCCTATGTTTTCACAGTTTATTGTAAAATGAATAAACCATACAGAGAGAGTCCCAAAAATCTCAAGAAAAGAATAAAACAGGTCATCGCTTTTGGGGCCTGAACTATTTTCTAGGCCCCAGACATTAATTGTTGATGTTGGACTGTTTTCCAGCAGGTCTCCTTCTAATGACCTGCAGATTTATTTAGGCCAATAGAGCAGGGCCTAATTTGAGAGTTTCCTGGAATTATAATATTTGTTGGTTATTATATGGGTGCTTAGCTGGAGGAGCACTCAGGTGTAACCACCCCACCTTTCTCCAGAGTTGTGCACAGCCTTGGCGACTCCACTGATGTTATCTGACTTCTAATGAAAGCTGCCATGATGGGAATTGAAGGGGTGATGGGCAAGTTGGCTGAAGGTGTGTAGCTGCAGCAAATACAACAAATCTACTTACATGAAGCCTCTTGAAATTCCAGAATATAACTTAAAAGCATTTTCCCCCATAACGCCTTTCCTCTTAAACAGCTCTGCTTGCGCTGCGGTCTTCTCTGAACCTTTTAATAGACTCGCTCACCATTTATGAGGGCTTGTTATGTGATGACACAGCTACAGTTATGCTCGTTTCTATATGCCAGTGTTATTTGTAGTGAACAGAGTCTCTTTTCATTGCATTTCAAATGTTTACAAAAAGGCTGAAAATACTTGATGGAAGGTAGTTTACATGTTTTTCTTTTTTTTTCACCCAAAGCATTATAAGCGTGTAATGAGTAAGGTTATTACAGTTAAGAAAAACTAATGAAAAAAAACACAACTAAAATTGAACAAGTATTTTTGTTAAGAAAATAAAATATAAATGGAAAAAGTTTTTGTAAAAAACAAACTGAAACTATGTTTTAAGTTTGTGGAACTTTGTAAAACTAACTATAAAATACAGCAAAATGCCCTTAGTTTTTGTCTTTGGCCTTTGTGACACATGAGCTTTCAGGGATTATTTTAAATGCCTTTATTTCGGTATCGCTATATATCCATACTGGAGAAGGAAGCTCAAACAGTAGTTTGAAAACCGTAGTTTACCTCACTACACAATAATGAGTGACCTTTTTTTTATCTTGCATTTGACACATACTCCATATTAAACAAATAAACAATTCATAAATAAATTAATAAAACAAATCATCAAACTGATACAACTAAATTAAAAGGAAGCATTAAAAAATGAAGACAAGCCCCCCCACCCCCACACCGTTCTAAAATGAATTAAAAGTAACTGAATTGAAAAAATTAAAATAAAAATAAAATAAGAAGTACGATGAAAAATCCACACGAGGTGTTGGCCTTTTCTTCTGCAAACAAACATGGATGGTTGTGAATTAAAGGAGGACTGTGTGGTCAGGAAAGAATGTGTTTGGCCAACCCATCGCTGTCGTCATCTAGATTGTGAAATAAATCAGGCTGTTACATAACGACATTATTCCTGAGAAGCATTTGCGAAGGAGTGAAGAGCCCATCTGATCGTGTTTTCATTTATTTATTGAGTTTATACACATTACAAAGTATGGAGTTGCCCTTTGGTCTGTTGGTGAATTATTGCAGGAATTATTATTAATATACAGTATATTAGCCCTTTCAGGGACAGCGGTTACGACAGTGGAGGGCTTATCATGTTATCAGATTGCACGGTGCACTAAAGGGTTAAAACTGTCTTTACAGTTTAAAATTGCTGGCAGCACAGTGAAATAGTGATTAGCTTCCCAGGTCCTCCTGTATTGTGATGGCACATCCTCCCAATGGTTGCATATGTTCTCTTCTTCGCATGTTCCAAAAACAGGCATAATAGGTTCGATGAAAACTCTCAATTATGGATGTGTGAGTGTGAGTGGATATGCGTCTTTGTGGGTCCTGAAAGTGACTGGCAAACAGTCCTCTGGTTTAAAGTCAGATGGGATAGGCTCCAGATCGCCCGGGACCCCAAAGAGGACAAGAGCAGTCGCAAATAAATGGATAGATCGTCCTTCAGTGACCTCCTGATGCATGTTTGCAATTAAAAAAAAACAACAACACTGAAAAATAACATATTCATCGCTCTGTGTTTCTTGTTCTGTAACATTTGTGGAAATTAGATGATATAGGACTTTATATGTATAAACGATCTGCTATATGAAGCGACAGGGCTGTGCTCATCCCAGAATGATTTTCATCATGATTGAAATGACATTATACTGAATACTGACAGAATACTGGAATATTATTACAATACATGACAATATGTGACTCTGTATGACTATACATACCGATATCTTACAATGAGTGTGTGTGTGTCCGTGTGTGAAGTAATTATTGGACATTAAATGACCAGCACAATATTTAGAGTAGGCTAAACGTAATGTTAGGCCATAACTTTATAATCTGTTGCCATACAGTATGACCTCTGAATTACGTGGATTTATCATTTAAAAGTATTTTCATCTGCTTATTATTTGTATGAATAGTTCTGGTCGGGTCGCTCACGGAAATGTCCCACTGTTCCAATTTTATGGCAGGTTGTAAGATTTGGGGGTCCTCTCTATGGTGTGTTTTGTTGCCCCTGATTCCTTTCCTCCCCTTTTGGCAGCAAAGCCCCACGAGACTCACAAAGTCCAAACATTAGCACGGCTGATGAGCATGCACATGCTCCCTGACTGAAGTCGCTCATGTTTTCCCGGATACCACTTGGGGTTCAGAAAACACTCCTTCATGGTGGCGGGGTTACTTCCTGCGGGACCTATGATCATCAATCAGGGACACTTGTGATACCCCCCACTGTGTTCTCTGTGCTGGGTGGACAGCAGGTGGGCCGTTTAGATGGATGTTTCCTAATCATTTCGAGAAAAGGAACATAGTGCCTCTGTAATATTGTGTGCACCCTCACATTCGAGCAAAACAAATTTAACTATGAAGTAATTCCAGGCAAAATATGCACAACCTATTGGGGTTCAATATGTAAAAGTTGTATAATAATGTCTCCTTTTACAATATTGCTCAAGCATTATTGGCTTAGACTACTGGCTTAATTGATTTTTAAAAAAAAGTATTAATTAAGCTCTTGTATTGTGGTTGTAGTTTGCACGAGTATAAAACTGCACTGCATTGCAATGAGAACTATTTCTAACATTTCCTTAACCCTACAATAGACTTACCGCACATGGCGAGGGCAAAAAACTTTGATTTTATATATATATATATATATATATATATATATATATATATATATATATATATATATATATATATATATATATATATATATATATATATATATATATGGGAGGTGGGGGCAGCTCGGTGGTTGGTTGACTGGTTAGCACGTCGGCCTCACAGTGCATAGGTCATGGGGTGCAGACTTCCTGTGTGGAGTTTTTGCATGTTCTTCCCGTGCCAGTGTGGATTTTCTCCGGGTAGTCCGGTTTACTCCCACTTTCCAAAAACATGCATGGCAGTTTGATGGAAGACACTAAATTGTCACTCGGTGTGAGTGTGAGGGCGCCCTGTGATTGGCTGGTAACCAGCTCAGGGTGCTGCTACTCGAAGACAGTTGGGATAGGCTCCAACCTGCCCGCGGCCCCCGTGAGGATAAGTGGATCAGATAATGGATGGGTGGATATATAGGGGGTGTACATAAAAAATGTTGGCATGTTTCTAAAATGAACACCAGAGGTTTTTTTTTTTCTTGACCCACAAAATGCATTGCTGAACTTAAAGCTTTTTTTTTTTTAATACACTCTTCTATTTCATTCATGCATTTCATCAACACTTTGAGTTTGAACACACTTTTAAATTAAAAAATTGAATGCATGTATTATCCATTCATCGACATTGTGCATAAAATGTTGGCCCGAACAGTCTGTAAACTAGGCCAACAAAGTGGGAAAATTAACTTCGTTCCAGGTTAGTCACTCTGCATCCGCTTAGGTCTATAAAAGCAATTTCTTTGCTGGTTTTGAAATGAAGCTGCGGGCTGAAGTAGCGCCCCCTAGTGGCCCATCGAGAATGTTCCGGGTGCTCCAGACTGGCCAATCAGGGCCTGCTCAAAGGTGTAAATGGTTATTTGTCTACTGGCACCCTGCGATACGGTGGTGACATGGTTCCATGCAGCTCAGCCGTGTACCCCATGAAGAAAGGCGCTGTAGAAAATGAAAAGATATCTTAAAATATGAAGAAAGAAAAAGTTTTATCTCAGAATACTTTGCATTCGAAAATTGAGGTTCACTCTACTGTGTTAGCAAAGGATAGACGTCTGTCATTGTAAGGGATTTTAAAACTGACCAGACACAAACTCTCCAGCCATCAAAAGATGACAGTGGTTCTCCAAAAAAGCAAGTACTGGCCGACAAATCAATCTCAAATGACCACATATCCAGTTCATATCATGTAGTTCAAACTTTTCAGGGGATAAGACTCAATGCATTTATTTGACATGATCTTGGACTGTTGGGTGTAGCACTGCCCCGAGCTCAAATTTCTCTTTGTACTGTTTAAAAAGCAAACCAGAGATCATCTCAGGACAGCTACAGTACGTCAGGTGAGACGCATCTTGGAAAAAGAGAAAGAGTTGGCCTAGCGTCACAATGTCTTACAAAGACGGCGCGTGTCCGTACATCTCTCTCACGTCTAAAGTTTCAAATGAATGGATTTACTATGGCAACAGGGCATGCAAACATTAGAACGTACAGTCGACATTTATCAAGCGGTTGACAAGTTGACTTCTGCTCATTGCTGCCAGCTTTAAGTTGTGACCGACTGTGGGGAGCTCGAGGAACAGGTTACGTTATGTGCAAGCGCATAGAACAGTGCAGTGAACACATTATCGCCTCCATTCATATCTTCTTGGACATGATCGGTAATGATCTGAGGTGACTTTGGAAGTGATCAATTACTCATTTTCCCCGATTCACTTATTTTCTGTTCATGTAAATGTTTGCCATGCAATTCATAAGTTGTTTACTGTTCTTTTCTCCCCACACTCCGACTGACTATGCCCAACATTTCCAAGCAGGCAGTAGTACAGCCCTGGAGTCTGTAGGATGATAAATGTGTCTTCACCATGTTCCTACTTGTACCGCCAGCTCACCACATCAACCGGATGCTTCAGTGAGCCAAAATGGGCCGAGACGCGACACGATGACATTTGACTTTCCAAATGGAAACGTGTCATTTCACATGAATTGATCTCAAAAGGTTCCGGCGCAGTTTTTGGTCTTTGGTAGAGCCAACAAAATGGCCATCAAGAGAACAAGCGCATTGAACTGTTGAGCTCATTGTAAAACTAATATGTACTGTTAACACCGAAGTCTTTTCTTTTTTTTGTTGGACAATTTGACAATCAAACACAGACCTTGTTTGGAGCATTTTTAGAACAGACAAGAAGAACCTACGCTGACATGTTACATTATTGTTCTGCCAAAACGGCCATCTGTAACTTATTTCAAGTATTCTGAAACATCTCGTGTGTTACTTCATGCGAGTGCTAGCAAAATGCTCTGTGGCTTTGCAGTCAAGGGTCGCCTTTACCTACATTTCTGGCTCAAATTATTATTAGGTGATACTAACGTGATGACTCTTGTTACAAATACGCAAGTGGTAAAGCAACTATGTCTGCACTATATGTAGTAAAGTTCTGTGTGAAACATGGTTGAAATCTAGAAGTGAGTAGATAAATGTTTCTGGTACGGAAGAAGGATGAATGCAATCTTGATCATTGCTCAAAATACTCTCCAAAATAGCACCTGCATTTCAAGCACTTGGGTCAATGAGTTCCATTCAGAATGTAATGAACAGGAAAATTAAATCTAAAAGAATAAAATAAAATAAATCAATCACAAACTTTTACCAGAGTGTGGCCAGAAATAAAAAGCGATAAACTGTTATCGTTTAAAAGGCACAAATGGTTCATCATTGAAATCCCAAAATAATTTGTGGCTGTTGACACATCAAACATATAAAAGTCACAATAAAAAAATAAATAAAATAAAGCCTCGTGAATGAAATGAATGAATTGTCTACTTTCCCACAAACGAGATTTCAATCTAGCTCAATAAGAATTTTTGAAGCTTCATAATCAACCGTAAGGATGCTTGCAAAACCTGTTTTTGGTCTTGTTCAATACTTCATGTACTCAGTGGGATCAGCGGGGAGTTGTACCACTATGTCGTGAGTCGAAGAGATAATGCAACAAAAGGTAAAAGGTAAACAACAGTGGAGGTCATTAATCAAGCTTTCCACTGTGCCCTGCTGCCGCCACACCTTAGCTGGTTGTGACAACAGTGCCAGACGGAGCAGCCAGCCCACATCAACTCTCATATTTTAAGGTACGTTGGACAAGCTCAAGTCTAAATAAACACTAACTTACATGACCTATTGACTTTAGAAACATCCGGGATGCAGTAAAACATGTATAAAACTGTCTGACTGTCCCCACATTGACAGTATAATCGGAGTCGAACAGCCAATATTTTTGTTTTCCTTCTTCCTGAGCAGCCAGGATCTGCAAGCCAGAGAAGAGAGCAAGAAAAAAAAAAAGGCCATGCTTTGAAGATGACAGTGTGCGGCCAGTTGTGGAGAAACACGCATGCCGCTTCTATTGGGGCTTTTCACTCAGACGCGCTTTCCCATCTCAGCGCTCACACACAGCATTGACCCCAAAGGCTGGCTGCTAATTTGGCATGGCGAAAACATGACTTGAAAGTGAATGCGGGGTCTAGTACAGCCACCGCACTGGAAGGGAGCACAGCTGCACTCATGACATCACGACGACATGAAAATACTCGACAGTTTAACACTGCAAGACGAACACTCCCGAGGGAACCATTTCAAAATACGCCTTGAAGGAAACCCATTTGTTCGAAACAGCCATCATGTATGATGTCATGAGATGTCGGGAGACTTGAGATCAGTGAGCAGCAAAACATCGCCGGCGTGCTTTGCATTTGCTTTTTTTCTTTCTTGTGCGCGTTTTTTTTTTTTTTTTGTGATGCTAACAAGTGCCAGTCAAAGAGGAAAAAACGTCACGATATAAACTAAAGTGAGTTCATGGTGTACTCTATATTAGAGAATGAACGCCCACTTTTAATGACTGATAGGGAACAGCCAAAATAGAAAAAATGAATAATCCATGGCATTTTAATTGCTTCACAAAATCAAGTTTTTTAATAACCAGGGATACACCACCTATAAGCATTTTCCCGCTCTCCCCAACGAATAATAATTCCATTAAAAAAATTGTCTATCTATTTGTATATGTCCATTTTTAAATGTTGTTTTGTATGTTATGTACATGCAGTATTTTGACAATGAAACTGATTTTTTTTATTTGTTTTTCTTCGTTTGAAGCAGAACCTCACTCTGAATGTTTGTCACCATCACTTGATTAATTAAAGGTGAGTACAAAATGTATATATATTTTTTTGTTTTATTTTAACATGGGTTCACTTCCTCTTGCTTTAGCTACGGGAGCTGATTGTAAATCAAACATCTTGGAACAGACTGCTTGGCAACAAAAGGTAAGTAGACATGTCATTGATGCGCATGGGGAAAAAAAAATTAAACATGTCTGTATTTAAGGTAGAAAAATGTCTGTGATTCATAAAAGCAGAGGCATCGAGTTTGAGTGTTCACTCATTTTCACTGTATAGTAAGATCAGATATGCCCATTTGGAATTTAGGAAAATGTAAAATGTCAATACCACTGATACGATATACATTTTATAATAGTGAGATCTTCAAGCGTTTCATGCACGTTTGTGAATCTGAGGCGTTTGCGAATGTGAGGCGATATGGGAAATGGCAAATGAGCTTCACCCACTGACAGCATCAGTAGCTCACACAGACAAAAGGTGAGTGTCAAGATGAAAGAGGAAGTGCTTTTCTGGTCTTCCTGCTCTGAGTGGCTCAATAATGAGGAGGATGTATCCATATCCATTACTAAGTTAACAAGGTTTCAGCTACTTCATAAGTGAAACCCAATGTCATCTGCCTGACACATGCATGCAGGAGAAAACAAACAAGCACACTCGGGGTTTCCGTTTCACTCAGGGTGACTTTTGGGCAATCCCAAATTGGTCATTAAAAGCAAAAACCCGCACAGAGATATACCACCGTGCCAATTTATATTTTGTTACAATAACAAGCCACACATCATCAGACTAAATCTAGGTTTTCTAATCTCAGGTGGGAATATTAGCAATTTAATGTTAGAGCTATTGGATGGAAGGTTTAAACATCTGTTGTTGTTGTTTTTTTTGTATCCTTTGCTTGTTTGAAGTTCATTTGAAACATAAGAAAAAAAAAGACATGAATAGTAATAATAATTATTATAATAATAATAATAAAAAAAATATTACATAGAGCCCTGTGATTGGCTGGCAACCGGTTCAGGGTGTGCCCCGCCTACTGCACAAAGACGGCTGGGATAGGCTCCAGCACCCCTCGCGACCCGTGTGAGGATAAAGCGGATTGAAAAATGAATGAATGAATGAATGAAAAATACATATACATTGATTGTTCATTGATCATGGCCTATCATAGTAATCCTGAAACACAAAGCAGATACTGTATATCGCAGAGTTGCAAATAAGGTTTACTTCACAGCAATCTGATTGGTTGCTTCATGGGACCTTTTCGTCACAGAATCGCTGTGTCATTGCTTTACAGTTCATCACATTTTTCCGCTGTAAATGTTTCGAGAGAATCAATATTTGGATTTAGTAATGCAGCACACCCACCCCAGGCAAACTTTAATAGAATACTCAGCTTTTATAGTCACGGTCAGCTGACAATGCTAATTAGGAATGAAAAGGTTATATAAAATGATTTTTGATTGACATCTGCTCCTCCATTTCGGCATTTGAATTTCATCTTAGGAGCAGCAAAATGGTTTGTCTACTTTCATCCTCGAATTGCATGTCACAGAAATCTAATTTGTCAATTGGGTGTTGATAGGGAGCTGAAAGGGAGCTGAAGGAAGTCCCCCTGTCGCATCGTTGCAGGTGTTTGCCTTCTTGACCGACCCCTTGGACAAGAGGTTTCTCATTACACACTGGTGAGTAGGAGGACCTTTAAGCCTTGTGCATTCCTACAATCTTCAGAGTGTGTAATTTTGGTGACTACATTTAGGGGTGGGGCGGGGGGGGGGGCAAATCAGTTTTTATTCAAAGCAGACCTGACCCAAACACAGATTCCCCACACTGTGGTCACACTTTAGGCCAACTCGTTATTTTGCTTTTCTCATGTTCAAACTGCAGCAAATCTCTTACTCCTCTGAAACATGGCTTAAAAAAAAAAAAAGAGAGAGAAACAGGCGGCTGTTGATTTGTTCCATCCTTGTGGGAGGTTTGTGATCATGATAATGTGTGCAGTGACTGATCAGTGATGTGAAGGCACAACTCTTGCTTGATTCTCATTCCTGGGGTCAACACCAGTTGATGTTGTTTGCTTCCAACTTTGCCGTAATTCCTTTTTAAGTACCCGATGGCCCCCGCAAAAGGGAATCCTTCAGATCAAACTGAGATGAAGATTTGAAGTTAGATTTCAACATTTGAGTTAATCCATCAACAATGCCAGAGCGCTGAATAAAGGCCCGGGTCAATGAGTGTGTTTGCGCTGTCCCGAAGTAAATATTAGTTTGTCCAGATAATACTGCAGGCTGCTGAAGGTTTCCACAATGCTTAGGTTACACACGTCTTGCTTTTTCAACCAGAAGAATTGATGCTTCCTCTTTCTTCTTCTTTAAAAGCTTCAACATCAGTAGCCATCGCAAGTGGCTGAAAGTTTGAGTTGCTGGTCCGTTGTGCAGAGTCACTGGAAGATGAATGGCAGGGGAACTCCTAAGCAGCAAATATCGCAAACAATGAAAATACAAAACTCCCTCAGAGATTTGAGGTTCGGGGTTCATGTGCCTTTCTCCCACATTGCAAAAAAATGTGAAGGTTAAGTTTCAATGAAGATTCAAAATTGTCCAGAGGTGTGAATGTGAGCGTGAATAGCGACTTGTCTGTTGCTGGGTCCCAATTCACTGGCTGTGTCCTCCGAAGGCCGCGTTTTTGTTCGCATGACGTCAGTTCGACCGCACGTGGTTTTCAAATTCAAGAAAGACAATTCTCAGGCTGCGTCCTCCGACGCATTCAATGTCTCCTCCTCATCTAGCCTCCATAAAACTTAGCGAATTTGGACAGGCTTAATGTGAATTTGGACACCACGTGAAGTCGAGTCACATCGGAAGTGATGTCCTGTGACTGAAAATGAGGCCTTCGGAGGACCCAGCCTGTGAATTTGGACACAGCTCTTCAAAAATTGATGGATCATCTACTGCACATACATGGAAAATAGCTTCTTTTTTTTTTTAAATGTTTTTATTTATTTGTCCTGAAATCTGTTTTCTGCGTGCTCTCAGAAATGTAGTGCGACACAATTTCACTTTTTTTTGCTGAATCCGCAAGATTAGTATCATACAGTATGGGCTCTATTTTTAATGCCCAGTGCGCAGTGAGCTGTCAAACTCTGCCTGTATGTAGGCTAGATAAAAGTTTAGGTAATTTTGCAGTTAAAAACAGGCGTTTTGTGCAATTAAGCGTGTGAACACAGCCGACTTGATTTGTTGCAAATCAAAGCTTTAAAATAGGCCCATGAGAGGCGCAGTCCTTGACATGGCAAATCAAAATACTACAACTACTAGTAATACTACTACTACTACTAATAATAATGATGCATTCAATGAATTAAATTCTACAGTGACTGAGTGTTTAATACATGCCCATATTTATAAATGAAATACCGCGACATCACCACACAGATATGTGGAGTGCAGAATCCATCTGCCTGTCTGCCCAGATCGAAATCACCCAAATTGTGTTATACTACCCGAATTAGTTACACCTGGTTGCAGCAGGTGGAGTAATGCTGAGCCACCAACTTGTCAGGCGCGCCGGACTCATTTCCAAGGAACTGCCCTAAGTACCCGAGAACGCCCAAAATGGCGCAGAGCGGTCTGCCTGATTGCAAAATAAGCAAAACGAGTCTGGTACGGACACGAAAATCAAGATGCGTCAGTTGTCATGCTTGACAGTATACAAATATAGATAATATGCAAGTCACGCTGTCAATGCTGTTTCCTGGGCAACAAAGAATCCATTATGAGGGAAAAAAAGAAGCAAAAGAAACAAAAGTAAAATGAAGGAAAAAAAAGTCCACTCCCTTGACTTCAGTGTCCATTTTCTATGCTGTTTGTCTTCATTCAGATCGTGGATGACATGTAGCCTCTTCGAGTTAACTTTGGGCTGAGCCCGTCAATGGCAAGACGCGTATCGACAACCATTCAGCCTCAGTTTCACAAACATGGACAATATAGTCTTCTAGCTAGTTTGTGTACCAAGAGAAAACATATGCAAACGTGCGGCTCATGCAGTTTCCTCACGGGCCCGAGATTCACGATCAATATTTAAAATTACAGTATTTTTACCGTGCGAAGTGACAGCCATCATTTGTCATCCTAGTTGGTGGCAGGAGAGGGTGCGTTGTTTATGAGACTCATCCCCTATTGGCGCTCGTGTTGGACCGAAACAGACCCGCAGGTCAAGGAAGTGTTCAGCGCTTCGGCATCGATTGAATCAGACTTTAGACGTTTCAAAACATTTGCCTTGTGTGATGCAAATTGAAATCTGTTTATTGGGGTGTTAAGCAATGTCGAAGCAATTACTCTGCGTGGAAAGGGAGCCCTCTGCTGCTGAGTCCTGCCACCACGGAGACATGCTCACTTCCTGGTGTCAGATTATCCGTGCACATTCGGACATTTTAATGAAGGTATAGTCATAACAGGTCGGAGCAAAACCGAAGTGACTCAAGGAAACGGCTTATTCAAGCGTACAAGTGACCAACCAAGACCAGATGCAACAAACGTACGGTGACAGACGAAGACTTAGACACCTGAAAGCTGCCAATAAGCTTTCATATTAAATGAAATATGAGGTGACATTGACAGAGATAATCGCTGGCTCACGCTACACTTAGTTCCAAAGGTACATGTAGTTGGATGTGTCTAATTCCTGCAGGGTTGCCTTGATCTCCTGTTAAATGCCGCGGTATTTAGTTTTGTGTGAAGGAACTTGTTTCTGTATTCGTGCGTGCATGCTAAAATATGCGACACGCCAGTCCTGCATTTTCTTTCCAATGGCAGTGAAAAGCCAAAAACGATACCCGCGGATTTTGTTTGAAGTCTTTTTAATTGCGTAAGATGGATGTCAACCTGGCCTGCCTTAGATGCAACCAAGTGATTTGCCCTCGAAAACCTTTCTCTCACCTCAGCCCCGTGCGATAAGCATCTTTAATGAATAGCTGTGTGCTTCAAGGAGCGCCGGTTGATAGTGATCACTTCAGGACCGGTTGGATTCAGCTCTCAATAACAATCAGGGAATTCCATCTTAACCATCTGGATGTCCTCCACAATGCCACACACTCAGAGATCGCGCTTGCAATGGACCTACAACATAATAAAACTTGGCACTGATGAGGCATTCTGGCCTGACTCAACAACTCCAGCTTGAACGCTCCCCCCCGCCCAACCCACCTCTATACCCCCCGTTGACCTCGGGATCTATTTGTCGATACGAACGCTGACTCTTTGTTGGCGTGTTCTGATCTCGGGCTGAGATAGCGCATGGCTAAGCGGCATAAAAAGGGGAGCACCTAAGGCACAAGCACAGCTCACTATCGGTGAGTCTGAAAAGCCTAAATTAAGCCATTTGGCCCAATCTCCAAGGAGGGTCTTTATCGTCCGCCCGATCCACAGCAGAATGTGCATAGTTTGTGAAATACTATGTTGATACTGCAAATGAGCTTTAATAGCTGTTGATGTCTAATTGCGCTTCATACTGCTGGTTTGTGGGCTTTGAAAAGCCGTCGCAGATACTTATTTTTTTATTTTTTTTTTTAAGCAGGACAACTGAAACAAAAAACAAAAGTCAAAGCATCAGTTCAGCGGGCGACCGCTTTCACACATGGCTGATATTTTGAGAGATTTGGCAACGGGATGGCTCATCCTGTCACGTCAGAGTGATTAGATGTAAGTAACACAAGGTCGGACTTTCTTGCTCCCCCGGGGAAGACAAGGCTGTAATTAGTCTTGTCTCACTGCTCTGACAAGCTGTCAAACACGAATATTATGTGTTTAGCACCCAGGCCTCTCTTTGCTAATGCATAAACCAACCTAACATAAAAAAAAAGAAAAATGAATGTAATGACATGAGATAAAATGAGTTATTGCTGTCATCTCAGCAGACATTGTCAGCGCGACAATCAATCTTGTCAGTGCACATCCTTTTGATTGAAATGAAAAGATGTCTTTCTGTCTGCCTTGGAAAACAAAATACCACAACCTCTAATATGCCGGTACGTCAAGCAGCATTAGTCCGGGTGTGACCCAAAAAGGATAAATTCAGTTTAAAATAACAAAACAACAAAACAACATTCACTGTAAAATAACATTCGCCACTTAACCAGTTCACCCACAAATGGCTGAAAACTGTAACACGATCCCTAATAAGTAATTCAGTTTATTGTTTAGCTGTAAATTACGTTTAATATTTTTGATATTTTTTTTTCTGAAGTCTAATTTACGTTTAAACTGCTTTACTAAATGCAGTGGAACGTTCAAGTTAAAACACAATTTGTTTTGGTGTGTTAGTTTGCGCTCCCGTTTGTTTTCATTTCAAAAGTATTTTTCCCTCCCATAGAAAATAGAACTGGAACTTCAAAATAGAATTTCAAAGATACAATTAATCTTGACTGTGCATTTAATGTTCTCGGCGTATTTGTATTTCCCCTTCTTTCATTTTGTTTTACAGCTGTAAAAAAAAAAAAATCCTACTTGGATCAATAAAGGTTAAATAGATAATCAGCTCCTGGGCCATTTGAGTCAATGAATATTTGTACGTTGTTTAAAGTCATAGAAACATCAAAATAAGTTGACCACTTATATTTGTAAAATGAAAAAAACAATGAAGCAGTCTTCAATTTAAAGCGTATAAATGACAACAGCATAATGGATTTTTCATTTGAAAATCATGAAAACATGTAAACAACCAGTTCAGTGTGTCCTCCACCTACTGCCCGAAGACAGCTGAAATAGGTTCCAGCACGCCCCGCGACCCTCGTGAGGAGAAGCGGATCAGAAATTGGATGGATGGATGAAAACATTGAAACACCACTAACTTGATAAAAGTTAACAATGCGAGCGATGATGCTGAAAGAATCTTACCGCTTTGAATGTGAAATTCAAATAAAGTGGTGTACAGTCAACTCTCGCTTTTTCCAGGGGTTTGGAAGCAGGCGCCGCCATCCATAGTAGATGTCAAAAGATTATATACAGACACACCTCACCATACATTCCCTGATTTAGAAGATTAATTCATTTGAAATGTCATTAATTCATTCCTAAACACAACCACTTGTTTGTTTCGGTATACTTAATAGAGAAAAAAAAATGCAATGTACTGGATAAAAACACAGCACAGAATAAAAAAAGAGAATGAAATGAAATAACCCAACTTTAAAGTGGAATTCTACAAACTGTAGTATCCATGTGCTGGGTATGTGCTTTGAAGGGGCATGGCTTCAGTGAGTGACTTCAGGATCTGGAGTCAGGTTGGCTGCTACGTCTGCGTGTGAAGTAGAAGCACAAGACGCCGCCATTCAAGTAAAGTTAAAAAAAAAAAAAGAAAAAAAAACATTTATATTACTTAATGCAGCATCTGGCCATGAGTTTTAGCCTGTTTGACTTTTTGTCCCCTTCAGTAAATGGTTGAAAGTGCAGCGGGACTGTTGCTCTCTCCTTGCCTGCAGGCGAGGGCATTAAGTAACTTAAATGCTCTTTTTTTTCTTTCTTTTTTTTTTTTTTTTAACTTTACTTGAATGGCGGCGTCTTGTGCTTCTACCTCAAGGCCAAGGCTCAAGCTTTCGACAAACTCCTAAGTTTCTTTGCTCTTGTCTTGGATGATGTTGCTCCCGATGTGCTTATTTACGGCAAATGTTCGCTTCTTGGGTCTCCCTTTTCGCCATTTTGTTGTGTTCTTGTTCAAGGCATGATTGGAGGCTACTGAAGTGTCAATTTTGGAGATTTAAATTTTCCTGGAGTACCATAACTTGATTAAGTATCATACTAGGTTCTGTTGTGCAAAACCCGTGACACATTTCCCAAAATGTTTGGATGAGGGCCAACAAACTAAATGTTTGTAGAAGCACCGTACATGACTCATTACACCTAAAATTTGCTAGCGACATTGACACATTTCAAAAATCGGGTCAAATTTGATTCCGATGTTCCCTCCTTCCTATCAAAGTCGGCAAAAGCCCAATGATTAGATGCTTTTCTTTTTTTTAATTATCCCGATTACTGGCCGATTATCCTTTGGGGTTTAGTGTGTTGGGATATGTTAACGTTGA
>CAAKHF010015991.1:17014-27498 GCA_901007745.1 Hippocampus kuda
GGGGGGGGGGGGGGCCAGCTGTCTTCGGGCAGTAGGTGGGGTACAACCTGAACTGCTTGCCAGCCAATCACAAGGCACACATAGACGAACAACCATCCACACTCAAAATCACACCTAGGGACAATTTAGAGTGTTCCATTAGCCTGCCAGGCATGTTTTTGGAATGTGGGAGGAAACCGGAGTACCCGGAGAAAACCCACGTAAGGCAAGTAATTTCCCCAGTGTGGGACAAATAAAGGATTATCTTATCTTATCTTATCTTATACAAACTCTACGCAGGTAGGAATCGAACCCTGCACCTCTGCCTCGGCGGACAGACTGAAAACATTTTGCCGTAAAAATAAAAGTATATGACAAAATGTTCTTCATTGATAACAAACAGATGAGAAATACGTATTAAATTGTGCAGCGCTGCTTCACAGCATCCCAAAAAAGGGTCAACACCGTATTTTGCAGCGTGAGAGAGCCGTTTTTCATGAAGTCGTTTTCAACAAATGAGTGCACCTCAGAAACAAAACACACACAACAGGTCTTCAAATGGAAGACAATCATGAAAGGTTGCATTGAGAGACAATTCATTAGAATAGATTGCATGATTACACGATGACGTTCAAGTTGCCTGCAAATCAATATGATTGAATAAAAGTCTCTTGACCTTGACTAGGCTGCCTTTTTAATTCAACTAATCCCAGGGTTATTGCAGAGCTGATTTATACTTTGTGGGTCCAAAAGCCAGCAGTAGAATATAAAAATAAACGACTGATAATTTCAGTCCACTGCCTGCACTGATATTGGAATTGAGAGACTGCAATGTAATGGTGACATCTTATGGACTAAAACGCAATAACACGTTTTCAGAAAAATAAAAAGAAAAAACACCTTCTTAATCATAGCGTGACCCTAGTGATGAATAATATTCTTTGAAACTATAACTTCTAATAATTATCCAAATTACTCTCTGCATGTTCAACATATTTATTTGTACAGGGAAAAAAACTCCATAAATGACAGTAAACTACATATAACACAACTCTGCTATGACTGATGATTAATTATTATAAGTACTGTATATATTTGTTTAGGGATGTACATGATTGCATGATACTATCACAAAGTAAATGCAACGCAATTCTATTACATCGAATAGTTTTAAGTGTATGCATGCATGTGTGTGATCATAATAACAGTAATATTAATAATAATGACCGTAATCATCATTGAATCAGCAAGCTATAGTGACCTCATAGTGTCTGCTGTCCAATTAGTTTATATGCTTCACTGTGTTGTAACAGGTGTCCATACCTTTAATAGACAAAACAAAGCATTTAGATTTGTAATAATGCATTTTTATAATCGTGCAGTCATGAAAATTAATCAATATGAATACTTTTCATGACTTTTACTTACTCATTACTTTTCCACAAAAATATATATTTCATGAAAAGAATAGATGGTACGCAACATAAATAATAATGAATAATGAATTTACTATACAAGTGTGTGTGTGTATATTTATATCCCTTTAAGTATATCTAGATCTATCTATCTATATATCTGTATCTATATCTAGCTATCTATCCATATATATCCAAATACCTGTATATATCCATATATACTGTATATATTTTAGACACACTCTTTGAACCTTGGGACAATTTTTAATGACATCCACTAAAGGGGACGCTACGATTTGATGAATATGATGTCGTTAGTTAGCAAGTATCCATTGCTGTGGATGTTTGACTGTAAGGTCATGAAATAACATACAATGACTGTATTCGGCATAGCATGATATTCATATAAAAGTATATTTGAAAACAGTTCACAAAGTACAAAATATTGCAGCTTTTTATTTTGTGAACAGTTTGGGATTTTACAGATACAACCCCCCCGCCCCCACCCCCCCAAAAAAAACCTCCGAATTACTCATCGGATGTTCCCAGTGAAATTAATACATCAAAAGGGTAGTTCTGCATAGTACAGTCAACGTAACCTATGAATTCTCGACATGATAAGACTTTTTTTTATCACAGGAAATCATGAAAAGTCTACAGAGGTACTGCTGGTGGCCAAGGAAGGAATTCTCGGATGCATCCGTTCTCCTCCTGGCAAATTGCAGCAAAGACGATGTGAGACGAACAACCAGGAGTTACTGCTGAGGAGAACCCTGCGTCTTCTCGCTGGAGGCGGGACTCTCGGCCTCCACGGGCAGGCGAAGGTTTGGGATTCCAACGGGAGGCCGAACTTTTCTGATGGGGCTGAAACTGCGCGGAGACGAGCAGGGCGAGTGGGCTGGCGAGCGTGCCGGGCTCAGCGGAGGTCCCGCCGGGGCTTGCGGGAGAAGCTGTGCCAGCGGGGAGGGACTGCGGGAGTACCTGCGCGGGGTGGTCCAGATGGGCGGTTCAGTTCTGTGGGCGTGGGTGGGGAGGACCGGGACGTAGGTGGCAGGAAAATTCAATTCTGGTTGACTGTAGGCAGTGCAAGCACTTTCTTCCAAACGCTCCAGAGTCTCCTGCAAGATGAGAGTGAAGAGCAATTTCGAGTGTTCCATCAACCTGCCACGCGTGTTTTTAGAATGTGGGAGGAAACCGGAGTACCCGGAGAAAACCCACGCAGGCACGGGGAGAAGATGCAAACTCCACACAGGAAGCTGGGATCGAACCCACGACCTCTGGACTGTGAGGCGGATGTGCTAACCAGTCATTCACCGTGCCGCCCTAATATTCGTATTAAGCCTTTTTATTTGTGATTGTTTACTTCTGTGTTGTCACAGTTGGGCGTTGACATTATTTGTGTTGCAATTTGGGTTTTTTGCACGTTGTTGTTTCATGTGCGCCGTCGTGAATGTAAACACAGGCATATTGGATATGTATCACTTGAAATGTACGTCCATAAAAATACACAATTACTGTTCAGTTGTATTTCACTTTTAAAGAACACTACATTTGTATTTCATCTTTTCGAATTGCTTGTTTTCCGGTCGAAAGGACTTGAGGCTTCACTTACGTCTTCGTTGAGTACATAGAGAGGCATGGGACTCCTTCGGCCGAGGGTCGTTGGTTTCGGTACAACATCAACTGCAATAAAGACAAAATATGAACTCAATGTAACACAAAATCCTTGCTTTATAAATAATAATATATGAAATTCGAAAACGTTATGTAACTAAATTATATAACACAACCCCCCCGCCCCCAAAAAAAACGGTGACCACTTCCTATAAGAATTATGACAATAAAAAGAAAATACTCGTGAAATGTTTACACTGGTCAACAAGTTTTCATTCGGAAATGCAAATACACATTTCTAAATTATTTTTTTGTCTCCATTCCAAATCCACCCTCATTTAAATATTTCTAGCGAGTCAAGTGTTCATAACACCACCACCACTGACCAATATTATTATTAATTATTATTATTATTATTGTTGTAGCTGTTGGTTATTGACTGCTAAAATCAAAAACGTTAAATAAAATGAAAAATCATTGCTAAATGTCATACATATAAATATTTCTGTTGCCAAGAATATGGAAGCACCGTATAAAATGAAAATTTGCTCACCATCATGGCCATTTTCCCCCTGCTCCATGTAGACGGGAGCTCTCTGCGGGACGGGCCTATGTTTCTTTCTGAGTGGAGGTGGGGGTAATGGTGGTTAAAAAAAAAAAAAATACACAAAACAACTTGCGTTCTTATGCAGCAGGCAGACAGAAGAAGGGTAAAAAGAAGAAAGAAAGAAGAATCCTCACTTGGAAGGCTTCCAACATGCGCACACGGTCACCAGGGTGATGAGGAGGAAAATGCCTCCAGTGGACAGGATGATGTACAGCGAGCTCCGTCCTAAACCAGAGGCAGACAGGAGAGATGAAGAGCAAAAACAAGAAAGCCCTCCCACCCCAACAAAAGGAACCACAACATCAGACCAAAAGATTGCCTCCTGTTTTTGCACTATGAAGTTGCCCCACTGCATTCCTATTTTAGACTTGAAATACCGTATTTGCCCGAATATAAGACGGTCCTGATTATAAGACGACCCCCTCTTTTTCAAGACTCAAGTTTGAAAAAAGACTTTTTGAACACCAAATTAATTTTTATCCAGAAAATAATTATAGTACATCTGAAACAAATGATTACAACAATATATTTGAGAGAAAAAGCATGTTATTTTGCCTCATTCAAATCTTAATATCTGAAAATTTAAATATATAAACTAAAGTGCAATCACATTCGTAAATTAATGGCTTCTGGTTTTTGAAATGTAAATTACATCAACTTCGCCTCAGCTGCCGGTTAACCTGGCAGATCTTCGACCCACTTTTCTACAGATTGCTGCTATGTTTCTCCATTTTCTGTTGTCTCTTCTATTATTCTTTTCTTTTTTCTTTCTTGCCACTATTTTTTATTTTTCTTCTTCGTGCTACCGCTATTTTAATTTTTATTGTTTGTGCAGGGATTCACTTTGGCCTGGGGAGTCAAGTTCAGCATTCGCTTCAATGATATCTGGCGCCCTCTAGCGTCGTGAATGGGTATAATGTTTAGACCTCGAATATAAGACGACCCCCACTTTTTCAGTCTTATTTCAATGCAAAAAACACCGTCTCATATCCGGGCCAATACGGTAACACACGTCAGGCTATGTAAGCAAATTGTATTTTATTACATTTCAAGTGCGGCGCATCATGTATCTTTCCACACTTGCGGAGGAAATGAAGTTGAAGCACATCCCGGTGGAGTAATAATATAGAACGCCGGATTGCTTTGTTCCGCTGAGGCACCTGCTTATTGAGATCCCTGCCCGTAAATAATCGTTTCATTCACTGGCTTTAACTGCCTGTTGTGGCGCGCAGATTTGCACTCGGGGTAAACAAGATTGTCGGAGAGGCAGGCGTGCTTCTCTGTGACTCAGTGGGATGCGATAATTGCTTTGGCGTGCAACTGAAAGTGACATCTGAATACATCGTGTGGAAAGCCAACAGTCCTACCGGGGGACATGCCACCTACTGTAGACGGTGAGCTTGACGGGCGTGCTCTTCATGCTGCTGATGGCATTCTCCACCATACAGGCGTAGACATCGTCGTCCGACATGAGGACGCGAGCGATGCTCAGCACCTTTTGGTCGTGCGAGAGCAGGAGGCGGGAGTCGTTGGCCTGTATCTTGCCTCCCTTCAGCCAAGCGTACACGGGCTTGGTGCCGTTGTCGTGGGAGCAGTGCAAGTTAAAGTGCTCGCTGTACTCGAGGACAGATGACGCCACCATCTGGATGTAGGGCTTGGAAACTGGAACTGAGGATGACACCACAATGACAGGCTTGGCGTGAAATGGGAATCGAATTGAGAAAGAAAGATGTGCTATAAGGTATTTCATGGAATTGAATGGATGGTCATGTTGTGTATTGTCCAACATGTCCACCGAATACGAGAGAAGTGCCTACCATCCACAGTCAGCTCAATGTAGAGCTCCCCCGTGAAGGTGTCATCCGTGATGGAGATCTCCACCTCGTACGATCCTTCGTCCGACAGCTGCAGGTTGTGAAGCAGCAGCGAGCCGTTCTCGAACACCAGGATGCGGTTACGATACTCCGGCCGAAGGTTCCCGATGACTTCGGTGCCGATGGACTGCACCACGGTGACGGGCTTCACTTTGTCCCTTTTCAGCTGCCACTTGATGACAGGCTTGTCCGTGCTGCTGCTGGTGTAACTGACTGACAGCAGGGCCTCTTTGCCCACGATGCCCCTCACCACCTGAGTTTGGCTCGTCACATTCACCCCTGACACATCACCTGGGCAGAAATACAGAATATTCCAATACTTTTGGTGGAGATTGTACTGTATGTGCACGTCCTAAGTCTGAAGTCTTAACCTTCAAGTTTCACAGAAGTCCCAAGATAATGTGGTCAAAATCAAGTAAGGCAAGTCAAGTTCCCACTAAATTTCAAGTAAGTTGAGTCAAGTCGTTGCTTGGATTGAGGCTACGGTTGCACAACGTTCCCTGGCGGCCGTGGTAGCCTGAAACAGAGCTCTGTGTTTTTTTCTCTGCATTTACGTCTTTCTCCATTTTCTCACTGTCTGTCCGTGACGGGCCAATGGGATGAAGGGGCTGCTGAATTGTAAAGACTCAAAGGTAGTACAGTTTGGCCCGCGGTTTTTGTACGTTCCCTCCCAGCTCATCATCTTTTGTTTCTCCCGTTCTGTCAAGTGTTTCTACTGTTGAAAGTAGACCAGCTTTGTGACCAGCTTTGTGACCAGCTTTTGGAACACGTTTGTGCACGGTTGTGTCAAACAAAGAGCCCGTGTCAAGCCGAGCCTCAGGGACGGTGAAGGGGTATGGGACACATACTGACGCTTAAAATATGTTGGACAGATAACAACTAATTTATTAATCTATCTCTTGGACCGAAACATGCAACACATGACACAGTGCGGTCACTTAGCCTCTGCCTGTCTGATTCTTGCTCTCTGTCTCTCTGTCTCTCTGTGTCTGTCTCTCTGTCTCTGTGTCTCTGTGTCTGTCTCTGTGTCTCTCTCTGACTCTCTCTCTGGCTGTCTCTGCCCATCTCTGTGTCTCTCTCTGTCTCTGTATCTCTCTCTCTGTCTCTCTCTCTGTCTCTCTCTCTGTCTCTCTCTCTCTCTTTGTCTGTTTATCTGTGTCCATCTCTCTGTCTCTCTGTGTCTGTCTCTGTCTCTCTCTGACTCTCTCTCTGGCTGTCTCTGCCCATCTGTTTCTCTCTCTGTCTCTCTCTCTGGCTGTCTCTCTGTCCATCTCTGTGTCTGTTTCTGTGTCTCTCTCTGTCTCTCTCTCTCTCTGTCGCTCTCCTTGCATGTAAAGTCAACTATGAGTATTCTTCTTATAGCTGGTTAAGATTTCATTCAAAGCATGGAGGAATGTTGTAATAAGACATTACTCTTGACAGCAATTAGACTCACAGGCTAAAAAAAAAAAAAGAAAAAAAACACAAACAATGTGAAAGTGGTACATTTCTGCTGAAACGACGCACTAAGTCCCGATCATGTGACAGCGAGCCAGCACGAAACTGGCACCGCTAATGAAATTCAGGCCAAATGAGTTCTCCTGGACTTCCATTATTTACGCCCGAGCTTCCTTTGCTCCAACATGTCAAACTGTCTCCACTGTTAAAGGCAGATGCTACGATGCATTTTTCATCATGACGGGGCTGCTTAGTCGGAGGCTTCTTTTGAACCAGTACTGAAACTTGAGCCTCATTTACATACAACTTTTTGATCTACTTCCAAAAAAAAAATACGTACGCATTTTAAATCTTGTAATTTTCTAACTGGATAAAAGTGCAAAGGTACCAGGAACCCATTTGCCATGAACCAGGAAGTAGTTACTTTCACTTCAATTTAAAAGGTGCACAAATGATCACAAGGGGCCAAAGGCAGTAAATTGAGTTTCCATATTTTTTGGCACAATGCTTTCACTGAGAGTTGCTGCAATTTGAGCCTCATGTTTTTCTCCCTTTGATGGCGACTTAATGAGCCCAAATTCTTTGCATAGGCGCCTTAACGCACCCATTAGTGTGCTCACTGTGTGCTCTGTTTACACACACACACACACACACACACACACACACACACACACACACACACACACACACACACACACACACACAAAAATGCGCCCACATTGTGCTCATGAAATCCGTTCACATCTTTGATCACTAATCCGCTTCACAGAAACTGCAGGACATCCTCCTGAACATGTAACATACTAATTTAGATTTTTCTCCATCGACTTCACTCATCCTCCCATAAGGCCGCATGTTATCCTTGAGAGTGAAGCCTTGCCTTGGCACAGCATAGCACATATGTTCCCTGTAGAGACTGCTTCTCCTTTAGTGGACATAAGTCCAAACATTGGCTCTTGGCCGGCTTCGGGGAGTCCCATCAAAGATAAAGCGAGCAAGACAACAGGGAAAGAGAGAAAAAAAGAGAGAGAGAGAGATTCTGCACTGTTGACTAATTCTTCGCAGCCAGCCAGTTAGCAGGGCATCGCCTGCTAGTCATGGCAACCCCTTTGGCCGTCTGACAGGGGTTGTCAAGGCGATAAGACAAAGGGCACGATTGTTGGAGCACACTTGAAAAGAGTGAGCGAGAAACTGGGAACCAGAGAGAAAGTCTTTGTCAGTGGTGAAGTTGGAGATAGGCACAGGAGGTGCTATAGCACGAGAGGAATGGTTCCACATGCTGAGCCTTGGTTTGAACTTTTCTGCAGCTCCTCGACAACATTATAAAAGAATCGCAGTCACAAAGGAGAATGACAATCAGAAGAGCATAAAGCTAAATTGTGAACAACAGTGAAAAACAAAACAAAACATGATATTATCAGGTTACTTTTTGATTTACGGAGCACAGCAAAAAATGTTAGGATTGTACCATTTTTAGGGAGGATCGTTGGGGGAAATTGTTCCAATGTGACTAAAATGGCAAAAAGGAAAGTAGTAGGAGGATTTTCCCGACTTCATGGAGGATGATGTAATACTGTATTTGAGTCAGAAAGTGGCACCAGTTGGACTGTGCCAGTTCTGACCTGAAAGCGTTAGAGGCGAATGTAAACAATAAAGATGACTGATTTCAAATAAACAAGAATTAAAATTTAACTCAAATAGCACAAAGACATGCAATTTTCCACAAACAAAAAGATAAAAAAAACTCATAACAACATGTATCATTTTCAATTATTCAGCAGTTTACTATGTATGTATGTGTCCTGGATGCAAAAACAGCAATGAATAATTAATTGCTCTTTGTTAAATACCTCGAACAAAACCAAGAACAACAACATGGAAAGAAACAAACACAAAGGTACACACTAATTGAGTTTTGTTGATTACAGCATCAGAGTGCTTTGTTAGTTACCAGGAAACCTTGGGCTTCACTGTCAAAAGACCAGGAGGCTGTACCAATTTTGAATCCGAAACAGTGTGGAATTTTACATCAGGAATCAAATTATAAAAAGGAAAATATATGAATGAACCAAAATCAAAATGATCAAAAACAAAACAAAATAAGATACCGTGTTTGTGTCTTTTTAGCAGGCTCCTTTCTGGTTCACTGGCAAAAACAAAAACAAAAAAGGGACTGTACCATTTTTTAACCTGGAGGATGCTGGAATGGTTTCATCAAGATTCAGAAAGAAAAAAAGGAAAACATTACTCCAACAAAAATGAAACAAAATGAACAAAATTGGAGAATGGCCTCTTTGAGTTTGTCTGTTAGCAGGCCTCTTCCTGGTTCATGTAGCATATTGGGCCTACTGGATAAACCGACAGGTCTGTGCCATTTATGATTCTGGGGAAGGGGGAGGTCAACCCATTTCAGTCAAATTCCTTCTATCAGAACTGCTTCTTTCTGTCATACTGAGCAGAATGTAGGGTGAGAGGAACTAACGTCTGATGTCATTCGATTCTGTAGGGTGTCAAACTCAAGGCCCGGGGGCCAGATGTGGCCCGCCATATCATTTTAAGTGGCCCGCGAAAGCAAATCAAAGATTACAACTTCCATGATACTTGAAAATTTGTACCAAAATTTCAAATTTTCATCTGTAATAAATCTGTGACATATTGTAACCATTTTCTTGTGACCAAACCCCTTGTTACAGTTACTGAAACAATAGTTGAATAAAACGTTATTCTTGACTTCTTTATATAGTTTCAGTCATCACGGCCCTACAAGGGAAACGGTAATTATAATGTGGCCCGTGACAAAAATGAGTTTGACACCCCTGCTGTACACCATAA
Source organism: Hippocampus kuda (assembly GCA_901007745.1). NCBI lineage: Eukaryota > Metazoa > Chordata > Actinopteri > Syngnathiformes > Syngnathidae > Hippocampus > Hippocampus kuda. The sequence goes on from CAAKHF010015991.1 coordinate 26,773, forward strand.
TGGCTCCACAGAACGCAAAATGACTCAAACCCACAAAAACTTGGATTTCCACCAACTTTAAATGGGTTAGTGCCCTGCAATTGGCTGGTGACCAGTCCAGGGTGCACCCCGCATTTTAACCACCATTATCAGGACAAATGGATTTAAAAGGATCCTTATTGGAACTGATTTTGGAGTCAGAAGTCACTTATGATAGGTAATGAAATTTCCTCTCCCTAAGCATTTGTGATGGGGGTCCAGTTTAAGAGCGACCACAAATAAACCATCATTTATGAGTTGGTACATATGACCAGAAAGTTTGATACATGACAACATAGTGCAGTTTGGGAGGATAAAAAAAAAAATGTTAGGGCATACCTGTGAGGAGTAGGAGGAGGAGACCGACCAGGCTGACGAGTGAAGAAACTTCAGAAGAGAGATTGTGCCCTGTCTTCCTCCCCACCTTCATTTTGTGTCCTGGGCAGAGGCGTTCTCCCACTTAGTGAGCATGGCTTCACCACGCTGGGCACGTCTCTCTCCCTGTGAATCAAGGCTCTCCCCACTGCCCTGCCTGCAACACTGGCCTCTTCCTGGACACACTGAACCACACTCTCTCCTCTCAGCACCCCCAGTCAGAGCCAACAACAGCCCAACTTTGTTTGTGTGTGTGTGTGTGTGTGTGTGTGTGTGTGTGTGTGTGTGTGTGTGTGTGTGTGTGTGTGTGTGCGGGTGTGTGTGTGCGTGTGT
>CAAKHF010015992.1:7470-44356 GCA_901007745.1 Hippocampus kuda
TGTGATAATGCCTTGCACATTCAGTCCAGTTCGGAAGACGATTTCATCATCGTAATTGTGCTACCCGCAGACGTGCACCGCCCGGGGTGTGTGTGCGTGTGTGTGTGTGTGTGTGGGGGTGTGTGTGTGTGTGTGTGTGTGTGTGTGTGTGTGTGTGTGTGCACGGTTGTGTTCGTGTGCACTTGTACGTCATTGGTAGTGAGAGAAAGCAAGATTTGGCTGAGCATTTTTTTAATTGGGGGAGTTGGTAGATTTCCTGACACTCAAACATATGATACATTTTCCTTATTTACTACATTATGAGATGGTTTAGGGTGGCCCGGTGTTGGGTGGTAAGCTCGTCGACCTCACAGTGCAGAGGTTGTGGATTCGATCCCGGCTCTGGCCTTCCTGTGTGGAGTTTGCATGTTCTCCTTGGGCCTGCGTGGGTTTTCTCCGGGTACACCGGTTTCCTCCCACATTCTAAAAACATGCATGGAGGGCTGATTGAGCACTTTAAATTGTCTCTAGGTGTGAGTGTGAGCGTGGATGGTTGTTCGTCTCTGTGTGCCCTGCGATTGGCTGGCAACCGGTTCAGGTTGTGCCCTGTGTACTCCCCGAAGACTGCTGGGATAGGCTCCAGCACCCTCCGCAACCCTTGTGAGGATAAAGCGGGTGGGAAAATGGATGGATGGATGAGATGGTTTAAATTGTTAAGGCAGGTTTTGTTGATTGTATGGTTTGAATTTGGAGTGTAGGCTTATCGTTTTCTGTTTATACTAAAATAAGATGTTGTATGGCACTGACAATGGCAGAATGTGAAACTTCAAAATGGTGACGATAAATCCGTGGAAGCATTGCAGAAAACATTTGTTTATACAGCTATTTTGCTGAGTTTCAGGCCAAGGAATTACGTTGGAATGCAAGCGCCACACACGTTTTCAAACCCAGAGCCATATCAGCCATCTGTGCCAGTCACATGCTTCGACCTCTTAAAAGCATCTTTATAACTTTTATTTTTGAAATCCAGTTCAGTCTTCCAGCTCTTATCTCTTACTACCTTGATCCTTAATTGATGCGATCTGTCTGAAAGTTTTCCCCTCACCTCTATAAATACCTTTTACTCACACTGAGCTGACATCACATCAAAATAAAGTGTCCTCAGGCTACCGACGGCCCGTGGGCACACCCATGAAAGATGCTTCATTGGTTATTCTTAGAGGACAACACCAGAAATACACAAACCCTCATGCATGCACATGTAGGATTAACCATACAAACTTGGACCTGTTGGTGAACAGTGTAAAATAACATTCAAAAACCTAGTCCGTGCACCTACCGACATTGACTGTCTATAAGAACATCAGAAGCATCTAAACGATGACTGTCCCTGATGGCACAAAACTATTAAAATGAATATTCCATCAAGAATTTAGGCGCATGTCAGTGTCTTTCATAGCCTTCTAAAAAGCCCCCCCAATTCTTTCAGATGACTACCTCAGACATTACCCTAAATGAGGGACTACCTTTGTGCAGTGCACTGCCTGAAAACACAGCAGTCTGGCAAACACAAGGCGGTTTGGGCACCCATGTGTGACTAATCGCTTGGCTGAGACACATGAGTCCTTTTATTGTCTCGTCCCAACCTCACTCAGTGCTGTCAGGGCTTTGAGTTTTTTGGGACCAAGCAGGCGCCATGTTTGCTCATTTGAGTGTGCATAACGCCACTCAGATGCTCGACTTCATACAATTAATACTCAATTAGCCTTTCCGAAATGGAGTAAATGCAGTTCTGTCTTGGGCCGCCATTCGATTGCCCCTGTCTACATGCTGGCCGTGACATCTGGCATTATTTTTATCTCCTTGCTCTTCTGCTTTCTGTCAGATATGCGCGTACGCTCATGGCCAACAAAGAGGCCCTCTACAGCGCCTATGCCTGAGGACTAAGCGAAAGGGAGGATACATTTTCGGGGTGTAGGCATAGCTATCTAGCTAACTGCATGTCATAGTTGCGCCAGATGACCACTGACGTAAACAAAGTCAGTCAAGTTCTTTTAGAGTGGGGAAAGGGCTACTCATATGGGGGCCCAAGTGGCCAAAAACACACACTTCCCCTCAGGTTTAAGGGAAATTACCCTTCAGTGTATTTCTGTGGAGGTCGTGGCCTCAAGACTTGGGACACAATCATATCTACCTGTATATACTTGAAACATCTATTTTGTGCCCAAGGCAGTTCATTTCAACGCGTAGATTTCCATTTGAGCTAAGTCTGATAAGATGTCGCTTCTTTATGGCCTTCTTTTCATCTCTGCATCTTCGGTCTCTCCTGTTGCTATCCTCTTCTTCCCTCTTGTCAACTTATCTTCCTCACCATTCGCCCCTCTTTTTCATCCTGTCCTAGTTCTCAGGGTCTCATGGTGAAGCTTTGTCTAATTACCATGCCAGCGTTTAATTGGAACAGCCTACACAAACTGATTAAACTGAGTATGCCTTAAACATAGACAGACTTTATTTTATACACTCGCGCACACACAGACAGACAACAGGGCATTTGGATACACATGACACACTCAACAAGTTAACACGCTCCAATTGTACAAGCACACATAACACACTGTGTACACCAGGGTTAGAATCGGTGGATTTTTTCCAGGTTGGTACTTCAGTGACTGTGTCGCTGCCCTCTTTGTGGAGCCGAGGCATGTTGGCTCCAGCCACAGATTGATTTTTGGCCCAGTTAGACCACAAGCTCCCTGTAGCTGCTGCCACAGTGTCATCCAACGCAACTGGCGACAACACGTGCTGATTGAGGAGAAATAATTATCATACTTTTGCACAAAACCAAAAATCATACGTTTATATCTTGGGATTTTTTTAAAAAGCACATTTTATGAACTACATGCAATAATGGCAAGAAAAGACCATCAAAAATCTTTCACATCAACATGCAGTTTTTTTTTTTTTTTTTTTTTTATAATCATAGGTCTAGTAATTGCTAATTATATTACTTGGGTCGCACCTGACATTACAGGAGCCTGACATGTTTTGCTGCCATCTTTCTGCTACAGATGCACAAAGGAGACAAATCAACTGATCACAAATTTGCAGGATCAATGACCACAGCAGGTGTTAGAATGATACTAGAAATCGTTTGTCAGGATATTTTGCTTACTTGCTTATTTTGCTCTCTATTGAAATTGATGGTAGGTTTGCGAAATGTGGTCTCTCTGAGGCACTGTAGTGCGCGTGCTTCGAAATGCACGTGCTTCGAACTTAGGTCATTGTTTTCTATTCGCTCGCTACTCAATGGCAAGTACATTTTACACACTATCTTTAAGATTATTATCATCATCATCATATTTATTTTCAACTTTGTGTGTGATAATTGTTTTCCTTTCACTCTATAATTTGTCTGAATGCTTCTAACTTGTGCAGATGTCTCTTACAAAAGAAATTTCCAATGTCAATGACACCACCTGGTTAAATAAAGATTGACTAGATTTACGAAATAAATCTGCTTCTTCCTGTAGCGAAGGTCCCCGGTCCTAGAACAGCCGGCCTCGTTAAACGTACATCTAACAGCGTATTAATGTAATTAATGTGAAGGGTGAGAACACAGGCATCCTTGGGCTTTTAAAAAGCAATCAAATGAAACATTGAGACAAACATTTACTGTAGGCCTTCAAAAACATTTCAAGCATTCAAATGTTCGCGAAGGTTTCTGATACCGGTGGTGGATTGATGCTTTATTTCAGTCTTTTAACTCACTCATTTTGTCAAAAGTGAAATGTCATTACAGTGTAATGTCACTAATCTATTCTTGTTATTTTGTGTTTTAGTCCTGCCCAGCCATACATGTGGCACCCCCGGACTCATCCCAAACGGAGTCATTCATGGAGCACGGTATAACATCGGGGACAAAATCCGTTACAGCTGCGAGTCTGGTTTCGTCCTGGAGGGGCATAATATCCTCACATGTTTCGTATCACCGGGCAGCGGAGCACAGTGGGACTTCCCCTCACCATTTTGTAGAGGTAACTGCGCTTTGCCTTTCTTTATTTCTTATCCTTGACTGAGATAAGCACTTTCGCCGTCTCTCAAAGGGGCTGTCTACCTGCTGGTAATTCACGGGGAAAATATATCTCCAGAAATAACCCTGACACTATATAAAACTAATTGCCTGGGTCATGAGAATGGAGAGCCCAGATCATGAGGTCACAGGCTGGAGACGGATGAGAAGCTCCCCGTGTATTGATTACCTAAAATCACCGTAAGGTCTTGTTTAAACTACTGTATGGAACAAAGCATTCAATGAATCAGATTGAGTCTCATATCCTGACACAAACCACCTCTAATGGTCAATTAGTCTGCAAACAAGAAGAAAGCTGTGCATGTTTCTGTCCAAGAAACAGGTGAACAGGAAGTGGAGAAGGAATTTAAATCTCAGGGGCTGTCTCTACAGAACTTCAACCTTGTGTGATTTGCACACTACAATCCCCCCAAATAAATTCTTGCACTAGCAGTTTTTAAAATTGTGTCGAATATTTTCAACATTCAAATTTGAGCATTTTGATGAAGGTCTTGAACTGGATCTCGTTGTATTATAATTGAGTCAAATGTTGAGGCTTGTCACTCAGTGTGATGTCATATTTGGATTTTTTTTTTTCTATTCGACGCTGTTCATGTATTTGGTTTCATATCCACAGTGAAACTGAAGGGCAGCATGGTGGGTAGTGATAAGAATATTTGCCTCGCAGGTTTCAGCGTTCAACTCTCGGCTTAGGCATTAGGAGTTTGCATTGTTCTCACACTGCATCTTCTGCTGAACAAGTGTGGCGTAGACATAAATCGCTAAGTCATAAATCAGATTACAGCAACAATGCAAACAAACCTGTGGCTTTACGACTTCAACTTATATAGTTATATTAAAAAAAATACATAAATAAAGCCTGCCTGGCCGACTGAAGCGCATCAAGTGGTTGTTTGTGTTTGTTGTTTGTTTTTGGTTCCCATATTGTAATCTTGGTGATTACGGTAATTATTCAGCCCTTCAAATGAGGTTAAATGAGAATGGTTCACCCATCAATAGAGGATAAAAATAAACGACTGAAAACAGAATGCAGACATGCCAAGATATTGAACGATCCCTCTCATACACATCATCTCATTCATTCAGTCTCGTTTTTCTCTCTCCAGCGGAGGGGGCATGCGGCGGCACGCTACGAGGCACGGCGGGTTCAATAACCAGTCCCAGCTACCCCGCTGAGTATGACAACAATCTGGATTGCATGTGGTCAATCCTCGCCGAACCCGGGGACACGATTGCCCTTGTCTTCAATGACTTCTTATTGGAAGACAAGTATGACTTCCTGGAAATCAGCGGGACCGAGGCACCCAGCATATGGTGAGATTTATTCATTTGTTTTTTTTCTGAAAATGACAAATCTCATTTATGCAGTCCTTCAAATGATAGTGTAAATAAATACACCCATAACCTGGTCTTGCTCTGTGAATAAAAATAAATTGTTGCACTTTAGATATGATTTGACATGAATTGTTTTCTAAAGCCACAGGCATCAGTTACAGTTTTGTGCATGTGCACATTTCGTTTATTTGGTCAAGAAAGTTATCTTTCAGCAAATCCTAAAATCAAATGTTTTTTTTCACAGTCACGAAAATGCAGCAAAATCTTTTCTGCATACTTGGCACAAATAGTCAAATGAAATATGAAGCAAAAAAAAAAAAAGGCTCATAAAGCTTTGATGTTGAATTAGCGCAACCCAATTGTAGATCAACAACATATCGTGAAGAGCAAACATCTTAAAGAAAAGCAAACTACAGCAGCACAGCATTTTCTTGTTTTCTCTCTTCTTTTGATCACACCGATAATTTGAGGCAAGCCCTTCATCACATAAGACATCTTTTTTTATATATAACTTTCCCCGGAGGCATAGCTCAAGTGCAAAACCCCAAAACACGACCCGCTTTGTTCCATTCAGATCGTAACATCACCGTTCAACCCCACATTGATAAATTAAGACACATTATTTTTAGAAACACAATTGATACATTCAGTATGTATTTATTTATGAATTACAATTACATAACTTTCACGTAATCGCTCATTGCTTTTTTTGTACAAAATTGTACAAAATGTTTTTCAACCACTGCGATGCTGCAAAGCATTCGTCATTTCTAATTTGTTCAAAGACCACAGGGGGACGTGACAGATTCCTTTTTCACGCCATCTCCAATGTTTGTGTTTCAAATTTGGCAGTTTGTTCCAACAGCTCTGTTGCATCCGTTTCCCGAATTTAGTACTCTGTTGGACTTCATGCCTTCATCTTCACTAAAGGCGTAATGCGTTTGAGCAGAGGTAGAGGCTGCCTGCTCGTTAAGCATGCAGTCTCGCCGCTCCATTTAGTTGCTGAGAAAATGTAGAAAGGCTAAACAAAGTATCGTGTCCACCATGTCAACAACAAAGATGACTTTGAGGCCATTTGTGTTTGGAAAATAACATCAGTAGTCTTTATGGTGATTTTCGGCTTTATTGAGACCGATTTTCCAGTTTGTTCATAAATCATCAATTGATTTTGGAAATGTTGAAAGGCCGCCATTCCCAAAGGACCTCATTAGCCTTTTGTGACACTACGTTTTCCTCTCCTTCTTCCAGTAAGACAAATGACTTTGGGTTCAACTGAAACAAATAAATTGCTTCCATGCGAACATCGATTAAATCGGTAAAAAAAATAAAAACATCTGACAATACACATAATTCTTCTACTCTGTAATCCTCTTGAATGCAATAATTCATCCAAGGCTTATGTTCTTATTTCAGCGGCGTCCTCAGCGCTGCGCAAGGTGACATGACATTTGGTCTCGTTCTGTAAATACAAATATCAGTGAGAGCAGGTGTTTGCATGCAAAGGTCACACAGATTTATTCCAGGCTGTCTAACTGTGACTGTATTGGACTTGTATCTTTATTTATCTATCAGCATCTTCAGCCTGTTGATAAAGAACAATGTCGTCTGCTGAAAAAGAATTCTTGATTGTGTGTGGTGAGATTGGAATTGATTGGTGGACAGATAAATGAGCGGCGTGAAAGGGGGCTCAAGAGGATGGTGCTCGACAGAAACAAAAGGACGAGCGAATAATTGCGTGTTTAGTCTTGTCGCCAGTTGAGCAGTTACACATCAAGCGTGGCGTTCTCGTGATACTGTTTATGTGTATGTCTGCATGTCGGTGTCAGGTCTTAAGTGGCCCGCTGACAGCTTGAGCTGTTGCTTGTTGTCCACAGGCGCTGACAGATAGCGCACACACGTATGCACGCACATACTCGTCTGCCTTATCTGTGAAAGCTTACATTCAAAGACCACAATCACCCAGTCCTCTGCAGTGCAGGATTTGGAGAGTTGTCGGTTTAGGCAGGATGCGGGGCTATTGAAGGCACAGTCAGGGACATGGAAAATGTCAGCATCAGCAACCAAAGCCTTTTAACTTATTATTATTAAGTTAAACAATATTTAACAAATATGATGTTTTTGAAAAGACCCCAGTGTCCCACCTAGTAGTAGGTGTCCATCTGTCCTGTGGAGCACAATAGCAAAAATGTTGAAGGTCTCTGGAGGATGAGTTAAGCTTGAAACCTAAAGACGAGTGGACACTTGATTTTTATTTTTTTTAATCTCATCATATAATATCAGCAATGTTATAAATTTTCCAATCTCGTCAGATGTGCTAACTTTACAGTTTCTCAAGATCTGACACGATGACAAATTGGCTGTCATAAACAACTACAGTCCATAAACAATTTAAACACCTCTCACTGCCTTATTGTGTGTGAAGACAAGTGGAAATAAAACCAAGACTGTTTCACACCAGCAAGTCTATTTCTACATCCGCAATGTGAAGTGCTGCATGCGCTTCGACCGAACTGAATGAAAATGAGGTGGGTCCTAAGATTGGCCAGGAGTCAACTATATTTGATCCCACAGTGGCGAACAATGGCGTAAACGGCGCCTTCGGCCCAATTCTACCCGTGCAAAGTCGAAGATAATACCAAAATAAACTTCACAAATGCGCACAGTTAGACGTTACACTAGAATTGCGCTGGGTCCAAAAATAGTGCCCTGTGTTTTTTTTTATTTTGTTGGTCCTGACTGCAGCGTTCAATACGGTGGACCACAGTGTTCTGTTGGCTCATTTGCAGCATCAGATGGTGAAGATCATATTTGCTAGACAACTTTATCTGTGAGCCTTGGTCAATCTGAGTCTCACTCTGCCCCTCTGTCGTATGGTGTTCCACAGGGTTCTGTTTTGGGGCCCCTGCTGTTTCCATTGCATTTACATCCCCTGGGTTTCGTCTCAAGAAAACATTTACAGACAGATCTATGTCCTGCTTAGCAAAAAAGATGCTTCGTCAATACATCCACTTTGGTCCTGTATGGAAGAAATTAAGGCCTGAACATTACTCAGTTTCTTGAATTTCAATGAAAGGGAAACAGAATTTATGGTATTCGGTCCCAAGTTGCCCTTGTTTATCCCACCCCGTTGACCTGGGTGCCCTGTCATATTATTTTAAGACATCAGGCTTGAATTGGACAGTACCTTTAAATTGGACCAGCAAATTGGGGCTGTTGTTATATCCAATTTTTTTTTTTTTTCATTTTAGGCAGCTGGCTAAAGTAAAGCCTCTCCTTTTCTCAACAACATTTAGAAACAGTAATCCATGCCTTCAGTAGATCTCAGCTGGATTACTGTAATGCACTTTATTTTGGAGTCGTCCAGTCCTCCCACAAGCATCTCCATTTAGTAAACACTGCTGCTTGCCTCTTAACGGGAGCTTGTAGGAGTGAGCACATAACTCCATACTTTGCTCTCCTTTCAGTGACTCCCTATATAATTTAGTGTTCATTTTAAGATTTTGTTTTCAAATCGTTGTATGGTCTCTCCCCGCCTTACCTCTCTGAGCTCCTCTACTCCTACACACCTGCCCGGGGCCTCGGGTCAACGGATCAGATGCTACTGGAGCTACTGAGGCTTAAGTGGAGGCCCACGTGCCCCTCCCTTCAAAAGTTTTCTTTTTTAAATGGATTTGTACAGGTTGTAGATAACATTTATGGTGTATAAATTTGATGATTTAGTTGAATAATTACTGTTTTTTTTTAAAAATTCAAAAACCAGGCATTTGAGCCATGTAGTCTTTTTAAATCCACTTTAGGCAGGGAGCGACAACGTAGTTTGGTTAACAAATATGTATGTGCGCCCAAATCCATACTTTAGGTACCGTACCATGATGTTTAGTGGGAGGTTGTCATTCTGTTATCTTTGTCAACATTTAACAATTCAAATATTTTAAAAAATGCCCTTCTCAACGGTTGACTTGGTGAAAAAAGGGGCCAAAGTAACCTTAGAGTTCATTAACATTGGTCATCAGCAAATTTTAATTTTGCTGAGCTTTGTGTGTCCCTTAAATCTATGTTTGACCGTGATTTTAAAAGAAAAGTATTTCCTTTTTTTTTTCTAGCGATTGCAATAATTCCATTTTTGTTTTTTAAGTTTGACCTATAAAGGCTTGTACAATACAGATTTTACCGTGCCTTATGATTCATAACTGACATTTCATGAAAAAAAAAATCCACCTGATGCTGAAATTATTATTTGCATCTCTGATTTAAAAAAAAAAAAGACAAAAAATTTTTTTCACTGGTACAATTAATTATCCAATTCTATTACACTGTCGCTTCATGGATGGATGCCAACTACATCCAACTATACTACTATCATAGCAGTTACTAGAACAACCGATGAACTGTTACTCACGGCCTTGTGGTATCAGAACATAAAACAACTAATGTTTGTGATTACTTTGCGGATTACTTTGCGGATTTCCCTCCGCATGGAAATCCGCAAAGTCTTCGATATGCATAAAAGTTGTGCTTCTTCTGCTACACACTGTCCCAAGTAACACTAAGTACATTTCTCCAGATATGGGATTAAGACATGACTGACTGCTTCACTGAAGGATCTGGGCAGGTCATTGTGAGGATGATTGACAGATGACAGGACCACTGCGATGGTTTGTTCCTGTTTACCGGGAGCTTTATTTCTGATTGGTTGTCCCCAAAGCAATTTCCTGTTCCATGTTTCTGTCTACGAGCTGGCAGGTTCCATGTCGCGTTGACTGGCTGTCACACATGCACCCTCATCCAATGTTACCCACACACATGAGCAGGCACGCACATACACACATGCGTAATTGATTGGACTGGGACCATTTTGAGGGTTTTTTTTGTTGTTGTTTTTTTGGGGGGGTAGACAAACTGGTCAAATTGATTTGTTTGTTTCATGCTTATCAGAATGAAATCATGGTAATATCATGACATTGTGTTCGATTTTTGTTTCCTTCCCTGTGTTGACCACACCTGGCCTCCGGATATCACCAAAAAACAAATGTAGCGGCATTTTTATTTTGTTTCCTCTGGTGTCCATTGAAACCTTCAATGTGTTTTCATGTTATTACAGGAAGTGATGTATCGGCTTAGTGTGACTGAAACCAGGCTTTTGAAATATATTCAATCATATTAGTTCAAATGCAATTCAACCAAACTTAATTCTTAATTTTTCATCATTGAGCACTGGTGATTTTGTGGCATCATTGGTACAATGGGGAAAACAAACACACGAGAGTGTCTCTGAAGGGAGTATTGCACAATCTAGGGAAGCAAAGTTCAACCTACTCTTTTTTTCATTCCTCCAAGGTCTTATACTGTATTTACTAAAAATAACAATCTGTAGTCATCTGGGGATACATCTTAACATCTGATGTTTCTCTTTACTGTTTTTTCCAGATATAATAGTGACTTAAATTTTCCGATGCAGTAACTCTAACAAATATTTTACATAATTATACTGACTGTATGAATGAGAGATATTGATAGCCAAACCCATGCTTTTGATTAAAATTTTTAATTCTCTTTGCTTATGATTGCAAGATAGAAGCAAATGAATTGTCTTGTGAATGTGCATAAATCAGATCACAATACATAGAATGTCAATGCTTTCCAATTTCCTGCACAATTCTTTTCCGAGCATCTCCCACTCCTACTCTGCCTCAGAACCCCAAGGCTCTGCAGTCCTACTTTACTTTAAACCGGATGAATGGAGCAATTAATCATATTTGTTCCCCTCTGTCCACTACTTTTCCTCACACTTATTTCACCAAAGTTTCCAGCAGTAAAAACCAAAAAATTTGCCCTAATCTATCGTAAAATCACTGAGATAGTGCATCCATCCTTCGATCATCTGAACTGCTTTATACTCACGAGGATCACGCGCATGCTGGACCATAGCTCAGTTGACATTGGGCAGCAACCATTTTAATAAGCAGCAGTTTGTTATACTAATTTTGAAAGGCTGATGGAATCTATAAATGTTCACATCAAATGAACCCTTTCCATTTCAGTCTACTTCAGACTTTAACCTCATTTAAAACCCCCTGGTTGCCAATTATTATATTCATTCATTACTACGGTCACTGCTGATGATGTTCATTATCCAATACGCACCAGCCCGTCAAATCCCTACTTTAAAATCAGCATTTATTTTAATTTTTTTTTTTTAAACGGAATACTTTGTTATTGTGCCTTTAATTCCTATGAAAATACAACAATATTTTTAAGTCTCTATAGAACAAATAATTATGAAAACTGTTTTTTTTTTTGGGGTGATCAGCCTCAATTAAAATTCAAATCCATTTAGAACCCAAACATGCTCACTCTCATAACACGCAGATTGTGGGTTAATGAATCAACAATGCCACATCATCTGCAAACAGAAGAAATACCAACTCAATATCCCTGCAGATTGCCCATCTTTGTTCATCACAAACAGCAGAAAGTCACGCACACCCCTATCAGCGTCAACCTCCCTGCTTCAGCCATCTTGATTGGTGTGGGACCTCTTATTCCCACAGAGAGAAGTGCAGAAACATTCAACAGCAGCGCCAAACACAAGGAGAGACTTGGAAAATGTCAGTACACCTTTTAAAGTGGATCAAATTTACATCTGTGAAGTTCAGCAATAGTGAGCATCCCATTCTAATACCACGAACATGGTACTCTTCCCCATGTCTAACATACATATTTAGGATTGGTACTTGGAAAATTGGCCTATCCTGATGCGCAACCCCTAATGCAAGTGCATTAGGGGTTGCGCCAAGTCCTCAAGAGATCCTATCCAGCCTGTTTAAGGCATCTCCCTATCCCACCACACTTGATCAGCCCATCGGGGAGCTTTGCAGAAGCTTATTAACGATCCTGATCATTTGAATCTGATGTTTTGGGGTTGGGCTCTAAAACAGGGATAGGAGCTCTTGAGGACGTGATTTGGGCACCCCTACCCTCCTGCTCAATCTGTCAGGGTCATGTAGGTGGGCAGGTGCCTATTTCAGATGACATTTGGTGACAGGGGGTGCACCTGAGACTGGTCACGAGTCAATCACAGTGTTTTAATATCGTATTTTCCACACTAAAAGGCGCACCTTCAATGAATGGCGTATTTTGTAACTTTTTTCATATATTGGACGCACCGCATTATAAGACGCAATCTACAATGCATCCACTAGATGGAGCTATGCTCAAGATAATGCCAACGATCAGATGTCAGTAAAACGTATTTAATAAAGCAGCAACATAGTTTACTTTACCAACAGCAAATTATAACATTGACTCGTTAACGTTGAACTCTCTTGCCTCTGCTCTATTTCTGTATTCAACTGTGTCGCCTTAAGTTTGAACTCTGCATTGTAAGCGTGTCTCTAGCAAGGAGCCATTATGGGGTCGAAATATTACCGTAATAACCATAAACAAGGTGCATCAGATTTTAAGGCACGCTGTGAGCTTTTCAGAAAATGGAAGGCTTTTAGGTGTGCCTTTTAGTGCAGAAAATACGGTAAGTAAATTAAGTAAGTACGTTTTCAATCTGATCGGTTGGTCACGGTGTGGGGTCCCTCAAGGTTCAGACCTTGTACCCCCTTTTTTTCCCCAGTCTGTGTATGTTATCTTTGGTTCAAATCCTTTGGAACACCACTGTTGGCTATCGTGATTATGCAGATGACACACAGCTATATGAATCAATGTCTCCAAATGACAGCAGTTCAATTAACATACTGTGTCACTGTCTAAAAGCAACTACACAGTGCACCAACATTTCCTTCATCATGCACCAACATTTCCTTCAACTTTTGGCAATAAAGAAAAGAGGATTTCTGTTACAAAACACCTGGACTTCAGAAACCAAACATCAATTCCTAAATGTGCTTGAGGTTCTGATTGACTTAGACCTGACAAATGTTATCTCGTACTTTTATCACGTGTATCCAACAAATGTCTTTAAATGATACTTGTCGCTCTCCAGAGGTTTAACACTTTCAATGATTGTGTTAACCTTACATCAATGAAGTAAGACGTTATGGCCAATAAGAAGGGTAGGTGCCAAAACAACTGTAGCTCCAGGGTATTACAATACTTCTTGAATTAGTTTATCACTAGTGAAGCAGAGAGTGGTAGCTGTGGAAATGTTTCCACCTGCTTCTTCTCTCCACCCTCCTTCTGTAGTCTCCCCCAACATCACCTCCTCATCCTGTGTTTTTTTTTTTTTTGGACTTCCTCTTATTTGTTACGTCCAGACTCATTTACACTTCACAGCCACTGTAACCTCCCTCCTGAAGTTACTCCTCCCCACATCTCTCTCTCTCTCTCTCTCTCTCTCTCTCTCTCTCTCTCTCTCTCTCTCTCTCTCAATCATTGATTTAGGTGGATTTCCACCCCCTCAAGTTCACCATCTCTCCTCATGTTCTCCTTGTCCAAGTCTGCCTCTTTTTAAATTTGGCCCCTGACATTTATTCCTGTTTCCCTACAATTTGCCTTATCACTTCGGCTTCAGACAGATCTGCTGGTCATTAGCTTGCTCCGCTTCTCTCTTTCCCTCCTCCAAGATCCATCTGTGGTCATCTCTCATTTGCATCTTCCTCTCAGTCCTCCTCCTCCCTGACCTCTTGTCATTTCCTCATTCCAGTGTCAGGCGGATGGCCAGTCCAAATGAATAATGGAGCACACGCAGAATGTCTGAGCCACATTTATTTTTCAGTGTCTGCCTTCAATGTATTTCTTGTCATTTGTTAGTTATGTATAGTGACTATATTGGACTCCTCTCACTTTAAACAATGAAATAAGTCAATGTTTTGTTGTTGCGTGATTTTCACTTGTTTTATCGGTATTTGCAACAATGTCGTCCGTCAAAGAGTTTACACCTATTAAAAGATTGGACTGCAAAGCATCTATTCTCACATCGCTACATCTGGGTTAATTCAAGGCCATCCTTCATTTGAGGGTATTTTATCTTTTATTATTGACGTCATTAATACATTGGCTATTTCAGAGCAAATAAAAAAAAAAAAAGAACAGTCACAATTTCATTCACTGCATCAGCAATGTGTTTTGCACAGCCTCAGGTGCCTCACCCCGACACCGTTTGTTCCACGATGTAGCACATGCTGTCAGTTCACAACTCATATCCACAAACAACTCTCTGATATAATTATGTAAAGTTCCTCCCAATAGACCAAGGTCACTTGTTCATGGTCTGCACGGGACGACATGATGAGCTTGTGATCAGGAGATGGCATCATAAATCCTGCCCAACCTCAGGAGCATTTAAATTTAGACGTTATATTGTGCAGATATCTCTTGTGCACAGCAACAATCATCCAAACAACCTTTATTCAAACACAGTACAACAGAATCATTTTGTCAGATGTCACGTTATATAAAACATGGTAATTCTTTTATATTCTTTGGAGAAACAGTAGTGTCAGATTTATCACTATTGTTTTCTTTCTAATTTGCTTTTCCAAAGAACTGAGAAGCTCTCAGATGAGAAAAATCACACTCCCCCTGAAGTATTGCTTCTCAACTTTGCTGGGTAATTTTAGGCAGTGCTAAAAAAAAAATACATACTGGCTCAAAGCAAAGAGGGCAGGTGCCGATCTGAAACAAGGCAAACAATCAACACAAAATTAAAAACAAAATAAATTGTATCGTAAACCAACTAACGAACCAGCCCTTGAAGAAACTAAATGGAAACTCCATCCATCACTGTATCCATCCATCCATTTTCTTTCGCTTGGCGCTTTCGCTTTGGATTGTTGGGGCAGCAGCTTAGCAGGGAAACCCAGACTTCCCTTTTCCCATCCTCTTCAAAGGGAATCTCATGGCATTCCCAGATCAGCTGGGAGGCATAATCACTCCACCGTGCCCTGGGTCGTTCTCAGGGCCTCCTCCTCGGGTGATGTGCGCAGAGCCCCTCATCATGGGGGCATCTGGGAGGCATCCTAACCAGATGCCCGAGCCGCATCATCTGTTTTCAATGTTTGGTGTATTGTATAGCCACAAACAACAGTCAGGCGTACGGAGACAACTCAACGTACAGGCGCCAATCCTGTGGGCAATAAGTATGTGATTTTGCATTGCCCTATTTAATGACTTTATCAACTGACCTCTATCACTCGACATTTTTGCATTCGTGATGAGCAGGTTGGCTCACAGCATCACACTGTTGACACAAATAAGCTTCCAGAGGAATCCCTGCAGAGCGCCAGCTGGTTGATTTCAGAATCCATAGTAGTGTCTGGAGGAATTTTGTAGAAAAAAAAAAAGTTACACAGAGCGATTCACATTTCATCTCAGCAGGTGTACAACAACTAACGATTTCCATGTAAACCATTCTGACAATGTCATAGGCACAAACAGTCACATCTGATGGAGTTTCATCCAGGGGGGCTGCACAGGGGCACGTGTACATACTGTTTGTGAGTGTGAATGTGGGTGGGTGGGTGCGTGTGTGTGTGCGTGGGGGGGGGCTTATGTGTGCATGCATGCATGCATGCATGTCTATATGTGTGTGTGTGTGTGTGTGTGTGTGTGTGTGTGTGTGTGTGTATGTATATATATATATATATATATATATATATATATATAGCATCCATCAAAATTTTATGTAAAGATTCTAAAAATGGGGCTCCTATCTTAGCTGATGAAACATGCTTGTTGGCTCATGGGATAACACATTTCTGGAGCCATTGTGTACGAGATTGCCGCTGTCTTCCAGCTTACGCAGTGGTCGTGTGATGCTTTTGTTTTCTTGAGCTGTCTTTTTCATTCTTTTTGTTTTGGACCCGATAACCTTCCCAAGTATGCATCTGTGATGATAAGCCCTCAATAAAGTTCTTTTAATATTTTCAAACATCCTCTTATGTCTGTCCTGTTCCTTATCTGCGCATGTTTCTCTTCTTCATCTCCGTTTCTATCTACCTGTGATATTATTAAAGGGCAGTTAAAGTGACTCATATTGCTCAAGGGAGTGTAGTAGACCGTTGAATTTCAGCAAGGCTGCAGTCTATACATCACTTTCCATTTTTAGAGTCACTGCACCTTTTTCCTTGCCTCACTTTTTTCCTGCCCCCCTTCCCTGCCTGTGTTGTCTTTTGGTAAGGAAATGTGAGGGTAGCTGAAGCTGATGTAAGACTGACTGTTTTGAAAGATGGGAGCTTTGATTACTTTTCACAACTTAGTATTTCACTACTTATATGTTCCTATTTTTTCCAACTTTGGAAGCAAGGCAGTACAGCAGATCATCAATTCCGATACTTGTCAGAGACATATTAACTTAAACACGTGTTTATTATTTTGGCTGGAGTTTGCAGGGGTGTGGCACCATACTGAGATCGGTTTTCTATTTTTACATGTGTATTAATAGGGACCATACGTCAAGCTTCATGAACGTTGCAGCTAATTGTTTCGCTTCTCACTTCCTTACTTTCATTTGAGATTCCAGTTAATCATTCATGTCGATAAAGATGCTTCCTTTAGGCTGCAGCTTGTGCAGCAATGTGTCTTTTAACTTGAGCCATCACAAAAATCTGGTGGAAATAAATCTCAAGGTCATTAAAAAAATGTATTTCTTTACTTTCAGGCTAACTGGTACAAGCCTGCCTTCACCAGTTATATCAAGCAAGAACTGGCTGCGGATACACTTCACCTCAGACAGCAACCACCGAAGGAAAGGATTTAGTGCTCAGTACCAAGGTATGTTCAACACTGACACTTCCACTCCATATGTCGCTGCGCTGGCTCCCCCTTATGTTTGGAGTATGCACAATGAGACAAGAGGGCATATAAAACATCTGTGTGTTTTATCGTCATTTAAGGTATTATTGTGCACCATAATTATTTATTGTTTCACACAAAAAGCCTTCAGGTGATCCACATGATGTTACAATATGGTACACACATACAGTATGGTCATTCCAAGCCTGAATAGACACAGGCCAATCGACAACATTTTACTGACGGAGACCAATCTTGCCTCTCATGTTTTGAATCATTTTTATTTGTTCCCTTTTAGTCCCACAAGACAGTCACCCCTTTACAATGCAGTCTGCATTCTCTGCACAGAGTGCGCTCACAATGTATGGACAGCGGATAGGGATGTGCTTTGCATGTTTACCATGCAAAATAAAACAGGCAATATATTGAGTGATCTCGTGGTGAGGTGAAATGTAAATTCCCCTGTTAGTCACACATGAAAACATGAAATGCATGTCAGCATAGGCTTGAGTTGCCATGCTTGCATTTAGTTCAGATTATTGGAGCTTTCCCACTGACAGGAGCCTGAACGTGTTTTCGACAAAGTTTATTAGCAAACATTTTTTTTATGCGTTTCCTCTAAAATGAGCTCCATCTCCTCTCATTCCTCCAGTGAAGAAAGCTATAGAGTTGAAGTCCAGAGGAGTGAAGATGATGCCCAATAAAGACTCCAGTCACAAAAATGCAGTCTGTAAGTAACCACACACACACAATCATATGGCACACCAATCCGGTATTTCATAAGAAAAATACAAACATATAGCTTCGAAGAGAATACTCTTGTACGAACAGCGTCGATTATCGCATGTGGGCTTGTCTTATACTCTGATAAGGTGCATTTTCAACTGTTTAAAATGCATATATTCCACCGGGCAAGAAAACAGCTATTGCAGATTGATTACAGTGTCTACCGGTTGGAAACGTGTCCCCTGCCTCATTCGCACAACAAGTATGGAATCTATTAATACTGTTGTTTTGACACACCATTTGATACCGAATAGTGGCTTATTTACGCACCCAGCAGTTGCAACATAATGGAGCTGTTTCCCTTTAAGCCAGTGAAAGGAAGTCCAATACCGCCTTTCCCTAAGTTGCATTTATGGTCTCTATTACCTCCTAGGGGAAATATCAGACCTCAGCCTGCTCCACAATGTTCACCAGCTTGTCCATAAATAAGTCTCTTTTGCCATTTGGTGCTTTGCAGGTGGTGCAAAGTGGGGGTTTTTAAGGCCTTTTTTTCTGTGGAAACGACCTGGATGCTGTTTGTGATAATGACCCAATGGGAGCAGTGACAGACTAGCAAAGCAGCTAAGTCAGTGGAAAAGAATCTAGATTAGAGAAATAAGAGTTCTACATTCTTTCAGCAAACTTTAAAATCGCTGGTATTGTAGTGCTCTGGATGTAAATGCAGGACACATTAGGTCAGCTATAGATGCAAAATCTGTATCAAATCATCTGTTTTTACAAACATATGTTTAATAATGTCAAAAGTACTGTTTATACATAGTCATGTTTCATTAAAAGCGGTGATGCTTATTAAGCAGTGTTAATTACTGTGCTTGTAGTTTACATTACAATTACGATTGCTCCATTCCCGCCCCCCAAAGAAAGACAAAATTCATTCATTCATTCATTCATCTTCCGAACCGCTTTATCCTCACGAGGGTCGTGGGGGGTGCTGGAGCCTATCCCAGCTGTCATCGGGCAGTAGGCGGGGGACACCCTGAATTGGTTGCCAGCCAATCGCAGAGAAAGACAAAATAAAAATTGTAATGTGTATCTTATGAAGAAAAATAACACTACATACAATAATTATGTAATCAAATAGAATGTAAATAATGAGCTTTTAACACTTTTTTTGTTTTCAATTCAACAGACATTGTACTGCTCTTTCTGGTGTGCATGGCTTTGCCACCTGTGAGCAGTATAATACAGACATTGAAACAACAAAGTGTTTCACAGCTGCCTCGGCAAGCTGTATTAATGGCCATTTTTGCACATCATAAAATGAAGTTTTGTAATGTTGTCTGTCTACATATGTTGCCCCACCCTTTGTTTCTTAAAGTGTTCCAATACTACATGACATTCATTTGCCTGTCTATGGCAATTTGCATTGTTTCTTAGCAATAGGCTAAACGGACTGCCCTGGGGCAAGGCTTTGTGGTTGTTTTAAATCAACAATGTGCAGTTCCCCATTTTGTGTTTAGTTCAACAGCAAAGTTCAACGAATGGGGCAATAAACACAATGAAGCCTGTCCACTAGCTAACAAACTGTTGCTTGTTGTGTCACCCGACAGCACTGGTATCACATTTTATTTCTTTGGAAGACAAAGCAAACATATCCACTTAGCGATTTTCTCAGAAAATTAATACGTTTGGTCATTTCGAATTAAGGGCGGGCACCACAATATACGTAAAAAGATGACTCATGTAAACATTATAATGACAGCAAGGTAGTAATTTTGACTTATTTAAGTTATTTTAATTCTCAATCACCATCCTATGGAATTGGCTTGCAGCTAAGGGACACGTTGAAACAGTATTCAGGTCATGTGATGTACTGTATCCATTTTTTTTTTCCTGAGGAAGGCCGAGCTCCTACCACAAGTGTTCCTTAGCTTTCACCTTCATCATAAAAATCTCGTCAATAAATCGGCCTATTTACATGCTCAGTCAAGCATGTGCTGCTGCAATTATCATTTGCGTGTGTGCTTGCGAGTGGATGTGTGTGCATGCTTTATTTATCAATCTTTTGATGCCTGGTGAAGAGTTCAGATTACACACACGCACTCTTGTGTCATGACTCTCTTTACATATTTCCCCTTCGGCTATCGACTACATTTATCATGGTGCGATATATAAGAGACTTGGAGTAAAGTGGCTCCGGATGTCTCTTAAATATACATGATACTAATGTTTAAAACCAGCCGAGCTCAGCACAGCTGCGAATAGTCAGTTAACCTTCTGACTTGAGAAACGCATTGCTCCATAGCTCACAGAACATTGCTCCGTGAGGATTTCTGCGTGATATTTAAGGAAAATTACAGCCATCTCCACTGCGTCATGCATGTGTTTTAAAACACCCCCCAAAGTAACCATTGCACTAAATTACAAATGCACAGCTGAAAACATGCTTGCTATCTGAAATAATGTGGCGCCACAGAATGAGCGCCCTAACGATTCAACGCGTTGTCCAGGGATGCTTTAAGCTTTGAGAAATTACATTTCTCACTGCGGCACCACTGCTCATTAAAATAAATAGCAGCACTGTTGTAATGGAGACTAAAGCTGGATAAATAATGCCTCACACACTGGGTCAAGCGGTCTTATATGTGACTCAAACATAGTGCACGGAGGTCAACGGGAAAACGATCACCATAAAAGCGTTACAAAACAGAGGCCAAATATTTTTTGGGAACAATGCATGACTCCCTGCGGTGATATTTTAGCAGTATAGCAAAGTTTGCAGCAATTTATAATTACTATATCGATGCACAGAATGATGTTGGTGAATTTTAGCCATCAGTAGAATGGAGTGCATATGACTCATCACCCGACAAACTGACCCAAACAGCCTTTCGCCCACAATAGAGGATGGTCGGATATAAGCATGAGAGTAAGTTGAAACCATTTTGGGAAAAATGTTGCGTTAATACATGATTCCAGGGCTCATTATTGATGACATTACTTATGAGAGTGACTAAAGCGATTTAAGGAGATGATGCACTTTATTTGATGATGCAAATTTATGAGTCACCGGTCTAGATAGAAACTAAACACCTCTCTACTGCAGAGAGAGTGCAGTAAATATGGCCAATTATCCATCCCTTTTCCAAGAAGTTTTGGACCATTCTGTGCTTCCAACTTTGCAGGGGCAGTTTGGATAAAGAGCCTCCTCTGTTCCATGAAGAGTCCATCAAGGCATGCTTTTTATTGGCTTTATTGTTGCAGACCTTGAGATCCCTAACCTCAACCCCACCGAGCACTGTAGGGAATCCGTGACCTCTCACCTCACAGATGGACTTTTGGAAGAAAGGAAATAAATACAATTAATAAAACAATCAGACAGACATATTCCAAACTTGTGTAAAAAGTCTCCCCAGAAGAGTGGAAGCTGTGCTGACAGTAAATGAGAGCCCACCAAGGCCATATTTTTCTCGAGTTTTCATTTCCTGTAGGGGTAATAATCAGGTATTTTCTTCCATCTAGTTTACTTTATTGCAAATTGCTTTCAGTGTGCATCTGTGTTTTTATGTGGGACTAAGTGGCTTGTGTGTTCCATGAACATATGTCAGACAACTGACATTAGCTGAAGCTTGACTGATCCGTGCGCATGATACAATCAAAAAGAGACAAGATGTGGAAAATGGGATGAAAGGCATCCAGAGAATCTACAATGTGCACATAAGGTCTGACTCTTCTCATCTGGTCGCAACCTGAAGTGCAGCTCAAGAGCTCTTAACAGGAACAATTTCAGACAATTTCACACACGCGCCTCACTCTCCCCTTTGCTCGTCTATCGCGATCGTTGCTACCTCCTATAAGGAGGTAACACATATCTCATCGTCATTGAACGTTTGTCAGGATTGTGCCAAAACTACTCTGCTGATACGGATGAAATGCTGTGAAGAGGTCGGGCGCGACGATGAAGATTTTTGACAAAAGTGCTAATCCAGGATCAGTGTTAACATTGCGACATTTTCTTTCATCCATCTTTCGAGGTAAATCGGAGAGTTTGTCTTGGCAGAGGTTAACAGTGCCATGCAGGTTTATAGCTTTTTTTCCCCCCTCAAGCTACTGGCGCCTGAAGATATACAATTTTCCGCAATTGCAGTGCACACAATGAATGAACAAGAGGTACAGTAATAGTGGAAGGGCATAACAAACCGTGATGCACAACTGACTTGAACAGTGCACAGTTTAATCAGACAATCACTAAATGAGAATTTGTACTGATCGCAAGATATAAGACAACAAATGATACGATTCAAAGGATGAGCCCCAGCATCAATCATTGTGGTTTGAAAATAGCCCGAGCCCCGTTGGGCTGACTTAATGTTCGAAGAAAGATCCCAGAATACAATGAAGAAGCTACAAGTGTCATAAATATACGTTTCTACGGTTACTACCACTCAGCAGACTAATTATTCTGCGCTGACAATAAATACTCAATGGCATCCCACAAAACCTCTGGCCCACCACATCTGTTGCGTCCGCAGAGCGCCCGTCCGTGTCAGTGTTCCAACGCACTTCCTGATTGATCATCACGAGCCTTCTCTGGAGTGCCATACCACATTAGATGAGCAGGGTAGCCAGGTTAAACCAGTACATGTTATTTCTAGGACTTTTCATCAGACCTAATCAGACGACAATGAAAGAAGCTCCTGTGACTTGGCAGCCTTTTACAACAGTTCCACTAATTTTCTCCCTAATTTGTTCTTTATCACTTTTATTTTTGGGGAGGGTTATTGTTTCATGTTCCTTGTGCACCATACTAACCCCCTTTGGACTGTTTTCAGCGTTAAAATAATAATAATAATAATAATAATAATAATAATAATAATAATAATAATAATAATAACAATAATAATGCATCTGATGTATGTAGGACCTTTCTGGAGAATGAAAGATGATCAAGTGGCGGTAAACCACAGCTGCCCTGGGGCTGGCTGACGGGAGTAACAATAGCTCCGTTACTTTTTTATTATATAATTTATTTTACATCCATCCATCCATTTTCCGATCCGCTTTATCTTCACAATTGTCGCGGGGGGTGCTGGAGCCTATCCCAGCTCTATTTGGGCAGTAGGCAGGAGACACACTGAACCGGTTGCCAGCCAATCGCAGGGCACACAGAGTTGAATGACCATCTGTGCTCACACTCACACCTAGGGACAATTTGGAGTGTTCAATTAGCCTGCCATGCTTGTTTTTGGAATATGGGAGGAAACCGGAATACCCGGAGAAAACCCACGCAGGCACAGGGAGTACATGCAAACTCCACACAGGAAGGCCGGCGCCGGGTGTTGGACTGTGAGGAGTCCAACGTAAAGCCAGCCGACACCCATTCAGCGACGAATGCATCCCAGAGGAGATATGGAAAGGGAAGAGAACTGCCGCTTAAAATGAAGTAAAGTGAAGTGAGAGAGACAGAGCAAAATTGGACAAGAGAATTGAATCGATCATTCTGTTTGTGTGTTACTTGGCAACAGGTGAACTATCGGCTGTTAAGACAACTGCAGTTGTTTCTTTACACAAAAAGTCAACTTTGAGCAGACGTGAGAATGACAGTGACATCATGCACACCGCGATCGCAAGATGTCAACCTCGCTCTTGACATGTATCATCCCTCATATTGGATTTTGGGGACTTCAATCTTCGTCCTTTCTCTCACCTACTAACAGCATCAACACAACATGAATGCTAAATCGCAATGTAAAATGACCTCTTGTATATCTTGTATAGCAACAATATGTTGTTTTGTCCTTATTTGATTGTTGGATTATTTTTTAATGTTTTCTTTATGACTCTTTGTTAGAGCTGTGGTCGGTGTTAAAGTGTTCTAGAGATAATGCTGAGTTGAACTTTCAAATCATTTTCATTACGCAAGATTCCCAAAATATGTGGCGTATAATACACTGTAAAAGTATGTGCCATCATATTTAGAGTTTTGTATAACACCTCATTGTAATCGGTCATTGTCGATTACCTCATTGTAATCTCATTGTCAGCATTTCATTGTGTAACCTCATTGTCGGTCACACTTGTTTCAGTGCGACAGTGAGCGACTAATTCTATGATGTCATCGTCTTAAACTACCAGATGGCCGAAATGAATATTAGGCAACTAGTATTTGTGTCCTTTATATTAGCGATTCCATCCCCAAAGACTTGATCTTGGTCCTTGAGTTAGCTACCAGAGAGTCATAGGGTGCTAACAAAAAATTCAGTAAGTTAGACTAGTTGCTGCAAAGGTTACTTGGTACCCTTAGCATACCCTTGAGCCCGGTGGCCTCAAGCCCTTAAAACTGCTCAGGGGCTTAACACCCAGTGATAATTTTACAATTTGAGCCCTGCGAGTCCGAGGGACTTGCTGATCAGAAAAGTATGAGTCCCATTATACATTTCGAGAGTCCCAAATTTCGAATTCTGAAGTGGTCTACTTATTCAATTGCATATGATGATAACAACAATATCCATTGAAAATAGGTTTATTTCTTATAAACAAATGCTGCAAAAACGTAAATAATTCAGGCATACAAGATTATGATCGCAAAAAAACTATCCAACTTTAGCTGCTTCCTCTCCGCAATAAACTTTTGCAACACTTGTTTGCAACACTTGTTTTAACGTTACACGATTTGGCAATCATCTGCTTTCCACGCGGTGAAGGCCGATCTCGCCAATCTCGAGAACGGAAATCTTGTCACGCGAGATTACTTAACGCGAGATCAAAACAACAATGGCGGCGATTATCAAACTGTGATCGTTGCCGGAAAAAAGATTTACCGTAGTTTTTTTTTTTTTTTTTGCTTGTTTTTTGACTGAGAAATTTCCTTGCGTCCCAAAAACACACATTATTTGGAACTGTGCATCTGGTGGGAAAATTATGCGTCTAGGACGCGGGACGCAGAGGTAGCGAGATTGCTGTCACCATTAGTGCAGTGTCATCACTGTGAAAGTTAAGATAACATAAGATAAGAAAAATTTTATTTGTCTCACAATGGAGAAATTCACAATTTACAGCAGCAAAATTATGAAAGGGAGAAAGTAGAAGACAAAAAGCATCTAAATCAATATAAATATAAAATAAGAATATAAGCATATTAAAAATGGGCGAGTGGGGGGGTGAGTCCAGGTCTTCAGGACCATTAGTGCATGTTAATAGAACCATGTTGTGTGTGCATGAGATTAAGTCGGACCTATGAGAGCATCGTCTCTTAGTAAAACAATGATGTCTCTCTCTTTCTGATTCTTCTGTTCAGCGTTTCCCAATATTCATTGAGTCACTGCACCCACTTCCTCATGCTCACTAAACAGTGAGTCGGAATCAGAGGTAAATTCATCCAAAGTTAAATGGAAGGGTGAGCGCATTTTGTTGATTTAAACATTCTGGTGTGAGGTTGCTGCCCACATAAAAGAACACCAAAGAGAAAATTAATCACTTTCTATTATTTCCTGAAGAGTTGAGTTGTCAAGATGAAAGGTCTGGTGAAGACACTTTGAAGATATGGAAACGCCACTTCTCATCATAATCTTGCATTTCGATGGCAAATGGTCTTTTAAGTGCAAATGCAGGATTAAGTCCGTTCGAGAATTTTTGACACCGGCCCAGCTTTTTCTCTATTACAATCTCATGTTGTTTGAATGAACCGTATTTGGCAAATGAGCCTTTGTAAAAGATGCCAATGAATGTCATTTGAACATGAGTGAGGATGAAAGGGATGAGAGGAACGCGGCTGAGAGTGTGTGTTTTCGGCATGCGTGTGTTTGCTTGTGTGATGTGTGTTTTTGGAAAGAACATCAAAACCGCGGTGGGAGCTGCAAGACAGCTTGTTCTGTTTGCATCATATCCCACACAAACACGCATACAAATTGTCGATTCACTCACAACCCACAGCGCGCAAATCCAGAAAATCATCCATTCATCTTTGACGCCTGAAACTTCTGTATCCCTGTGTACATTTCGGCTAAAGTTGGAGCGTGGAAAGGCAATTTAAGAAGAAAACTCAAAGACAAAACATCCCCTCCATTCCATCATTACCTTTGTTGTTGCTATTATTGCCGCTGCCGTGTTATTATAGTCGTTCTTGTTCTTCCATTGACGTCATGGTCATTTTTGGACCACTTGCAAATAGCAAGAAGCAAATCTTGCTGCTTTGCCAAGTCACTTAAAGGTGGCGTTTAGGTGGAGCTCCTTTTGAGAGTGTGCCCGCGAAGTCACGAGAATGACTGACACCTCATCATTCACACTTTGTGCCTTTGATTGGTTGTTTATTCCACGGGCACTGTGGTTTATTACAAATCACAATAGAGATACAAAGTGGGACCAGCGAAGGCACACACACACACACACACACACACACACACACACACACACACACACACACACACACACACACAGAAGTTTGTGAGCACTTGCCCTTTGGATTTGAAAGTAGACTGCAACAAGGCAATTGTACTGCAAGGATGGAAAGCAAACTGAAGCAAATCCCCACAGGAAGGGGCAGAGGGCAGTTTCCATGGCAACAAGGCCTCTGGTGACAACTGATCAGTGAGCCGACAGTTAAATACCCTGAGTGATTCCTCGAGGATTTTTCATCAATGGGTGGCTGGAAATATTTTACATGACTACACAAATAGTGATTATTCACTTGTTTTAACAACTCAGGTCACAGCCACACAACTTGCACTCAATATCTTTTTTCCCTAAACAATTATTTTACATGGCAACACAGCACCTCCAGAAATCAGAGATGTACTGTACATTCTTTTTTCCATATACCGGTAAATGTAAACCCAAATGATTCATTGAAACCCGGGCATTTGTTGTTTGTTTGTTTTTGTTAAAGGGAATTTTATTGGTTACTGCTCTTGCAATGCACACATTGTCAGAGCAGTAAACAAATACAAAATTGTGATGCTTAAAAATAATAATAATAATAATAATAATAATAATAATAATAATAAATAATTAAATGTTTTGATGTAGCTTTGCTACTTTTGTCATCTTTTTTTTTAGCTTAATCTACTTCATTCCTTCTTTTGGATCACTTCAGTGTTATGAAGCCTAATTTAATGTAGAATAACCTGAAGCGTAGCTCACTAAATTTTCCATTAAGTTTGCCTGGCATTGATGTTATTTTGGCGTCTAAAAATAGCTAAATATGCAGGTAAATGTGTCATGTAATATAAACAAAGAAAATACTGTTGAAACGGAACAGTACAGCACAGTGCTATGCAATCATACTTTGTACATTAACATTGACCAAAATGCACGTGCAATCATGAAGAATAGAAAAGAATAGACTCTCAACTAGCTCGCATTTTTTTTTCATTCAAAAAAAAAAAAAAAAGAGCCAGGGAGGAGCACCTAGCATGGACTCAATGCTGAAGCAGTAATTGATTTCTTTTGTGCAGAAAGAAAGTGGGCTTGCCGGGTTAAATGGACCTTGGCCCTTTTTTTCAGATTTTATTTTGAGTAACGAGTTTTGAAGTTAGGGGAAATGTTCTACGGTAAAATCTGACATTTTACTTAGATGAGTAAAAGTGAAAGTGAAATCCAGAAGTGTCGAGTAAATACTGTCACTGTGTAAAATACAAAATAACTGAAACCACTTCAGTCCACTAAAATAGTATTTGTATTAAATTCCAAAACTTCACACTTAATAGCTGCACCAACAGACCAAACCTGCTGCCTGGTATATTATCAAGACTGGGAGGCAGCATGGTGCCACAGGGCATCCAGACTGCTGTGAAATACCAAGATGAAGGAACAGTCGCAGTATAATATAAAAAGCTAGGTCAACTGTTCGATCCTTGGGCAGTCAACTTAGTGTGGTATCTGGGTTTTAGTTTACTCCAATCTTTCAAGGAAATAAGTAGTCAGGGGCTTTCTGCCCTTGGTCGGGTCACCCAGGGAAAACCGCTCCTAGGTCAGGGACCAGACAAAGCACAACTCAGAACCACATTTGATGAGAAATAAAATGTATTGATTTTTCCCTCGCCTGCATGCAGGTCACCCAGTCCACCTTTTGGAGCCAGGCCCGGAGGTGGGGTACAGTCCAATGACTCCAAAGATTCCCTTTCCCAGAAGCTCACAACTTGTGGGAAAGGCCAATGGGGTCAGGTGCAATGTAAGGTGGTCTGAGGCCAAAGATACAGGAGCTGGCTTGGATGTGGAAAATGGAAGATGTGACACAAAGAAAAAAAGTCAGGAAAGGTTTATTAGACCATCTAGAGCTACAGTATACAGTATGCAGTATACAGCACTTTGTATACAGCGATGGCTGTTTGAAAGTGCTCTATAAATACAGTTGACTTGACTTGACTTGACTAATATGAGGAACTTTAAATGGGAGCAAGTATGTACTGACTCCTATTTGACAAGGGTGGATGTGAGTGGTTAATTATGAACTTTGCCACATCTCACTTGTAAGAGGGTGTGTACACGTGTGCATTCACTTATCTCAGTTGCTTATTTCGTCTTCCCATCTCAAAAATATCTCTTTCTTACCAATTTAGTTGTACATGTTGTATGTCACATAAATAGTGGGGAAAACAAATGAAATTGTGTACCCAAGTTTTGAAACTATGTAACTTGGTCTTTTTTTGTTATATCACAAAAATCTGACATTTGAACAGGGCGTGACTTTTCATGTCATCTATAGTTTGGTCTCTGCTGTTTGTTCTCAAAATTGAATCTGAGGCCTGACAACACTGGATACCACCCATAGATAAAATCCTCCTATTTCACTCTCTCTCCATTTCCTCTTCTGGGTAGTCTATCTGTCTGTCGTGCAAACACAGTAACGTTGGTGCTTGCAGATAGCTGACTGCTAATTTGCTGCCGCTGAGACACACCAAACACACCAGGAAGTTTGTGAGTGCTTGACACATTGCATAATCAGATATACAATATGACCATCACCCATGAATTATCAATTTAAGATGACACACCCACCCTAATGTCATTCTTCTGTGCCTCGCTCTGATAAAAGCACATCCAAACATTCGTAGCAGCATCAAGTGGCGCTACTTGGAAACAGACTGGATGCAAAAGGAAGTATTGATGTTCCTATTTTTACATACTTGAAACGACCACTTGACAAAGAGATTTACCGTACACTATATCTAGATGGCCGTTTACTCCTCCTTTGAGAAGCAAATAGAAATTCTCCTTTGAACCCTGTTACCACCAGCAACATCATGGACACAGTGTCATTGAGAGTCAATATGGGTCTTTCTTATCCAAAGAGAAATAATCCCTGAAAGTTGAAAGAAAGAGCAGATGCAAAACATGACTGGTGAAAATGTGACCGATTTCAAATATAGTATTCTTCTAAACCCAATATGATTCTGTAGAGATGACGTAACAAAATAGTACCACAAAGTACCACGGCTGTGGAGGTGCAAAAAAAAAAAGAGCCACTGAGAGCAGTCTTGTCTTGACAAGCTGTCAAATTCAGTATTACTAAAGCTGTGCTGTTAAAGCTCACAACTGCACTGTTCCACTTGCTGCTCTGCCATCAGCTGTTTGTACACCCTGTCAGAATGATCGAGAGAGAAAGCGAGAAAGGGAGATGGATAAAAAACAATTCTTGCAAGAGGCCAAACGGGCTGGAAACACGGGGAGAATGGATGGGGTGAAAAGGCAGAGCGTTGCAAGGAGGAAGCGCGTGGAAAGTGAAGTGACAGTCAAAGAGTGGAAAAGGGGGGTGACAGATAAGAAGGATGGCTGATTACAAACACGTTATCATCCATGATTTAGAGAGTTTTGCTGGTAACAGCAAAACCTGAGCATCCTCCAACTGCTTAAGAGAAGGGAATTTCAACACTGCCCTCTGTAGACCAAAAAGGAAATGATTGATTCTGCAAAAAAAAAAAAAAAGACAAAACTAAACCTACTAGTAATTTACTGCTCTCTCGTGGACAATGTCGACTGCTGCAAATCTATTGACGGAAAATGACTTGATTTACAAAAACACATTGCTTGCAGTCATATGCATGTGAACATGTAGTTAGCATTTGAATTCAGTTAGAACTAGAAACTTAATTTTAGTATCGCTGGTTCATGTGAAGGCCTTATCAGTTTTCCACCTGTCACTCATAGTTAAATTTATTATGATTAGTGAGTGTAGTACACATTTTCTGTCTGAAGATGAAGATTAATTGTGTGCATGTATGTCTCTGTCTATCTACCTACCACTCTATAAATTCAACATTTTCCACATACAAAAACCTAATCAATTAAATGGGACATTCAACAAGTTTCCCCTTTTTGCATTCCAAATTTCTACTGGAAATAGGATTAGACAACCTTGGATTGGATATATTTAATATTTTATGCATCGACAATATTTTAGGTCTCTCTTTTGTGCAATGCTGCTCTTGGACAAATGCAAGCTATTTTGTATTTTTTTTTTTGTATCCACTTTTGCTACAGAAAAGATGTACATTTCCTTATTGTGGGACTAAAAAAAGGTTAATTTATCTTAATTATGGCCCCAAGGGTTGAAACTTGGTTTTAAAATTTTCTAAAATTTGGCAAAAACACAATTAAAATTTGCCATACACCTGTGGAAAATGTGTTATGGAATATTCATACAAAGCCCATTGGAAGCAAATAAGGCTTCAGTGTCTTGCCCAAGGACACGTCAACAGCAGGCAATTGGAACTGGGTTTCAAACCACCAACCCTTCACGAGGAAACCCGCAACAATCCAATGAAACCAAGTTTGAAATTTCTGACCACACTGCCAGATGTCTGCCACAACACTGCTCATCACTAAAAGAACACCATACCTACAGTGAAGCATACCAAACCCTTTTTCTTCTCCTAAAACGAGTGGA
The DNA here is from genome assembly GCA_901007745.1 of Hippocampus kuda. Classification (NCBI taxonomy): domain Eukaryota; kingdom Metazoa; phylum Chordata; class Actinopteri; order Syngnathiformes; family Syngnathidae; genus Hippocampus; species Hippocampus kuda. Next base: position 38,226 of record CAAKHF010015992.1, read on the forward strand.
GTTCAAGGTGGAGGGAATTATGAACAGTTCCCAATTCTAATTGAGTTAAAGCACAGTAGTATAGGTATCTGCTAGGAAGCAAAAAAAAAAAAAAAGTCACGAAAATCTTTTTCATTTTCTGAAATTTGCTCAGGGTTAATCAGAGGCACTTTAAATAGTTGCAGGCCTATCATGACTCCAATTTAAGAATAATTTGAATGTGATTGGTTCATATCGAACAGCCACATCCCCAGCTGAAGGAGGGTGTACACACTTGTGCAACAATATGATCTCAGGCGTTTACTTTTACAGGATACATGAATTGTAGACAAAAGTTTTCTCTGGGAAAGCCTTGGGAAGCCCCCGGGAAGAGATGGATGAAGTGGCTGGGAAGTGGAAGTCTGGACTGCCTTTGCAGAAACCCGCCCCCGTATAAATGGAAGAAGATGAATGGATGGATTTTTTTTTTTTTAACCTCACAAAAAAAAAGACATTTGAACAATGGTACTGTTTGTGTAGACTTCTTGACTGATTGAAACCATTCATTCATTCATTCATCTTCCGAACCGCTTTATCCTCACGAGGGTCGCTGGAGCCTATCCCAGCTGTCTTCGGGCAGTAGGCGGGGGACACCCCGAATTGGTTGCCAGCCAATCACAGGGCACACAGAGACGAACAACCATGCACACCCACACTCACACCTAGGGACAATTTAGAGTGACCCAATCCGCCTGCCATGCATGTTTTTGGAATGTGGGAGGAAACCAGAGTACCCGGAGAAAACCCACGCAGGCACAGAGAGAACATGCAAACTCCACACAGGGAGGCCGGAGCTGGAATTGAACCCGGTACCTCTGCACTGTGAAGTCGACGTGCTAACCACTGGACTACCTACCGGGCCGCCCTGATTGAAACCATCCCACTTTCAAAATGTTCAGCTCATTCAGGAAAGCTTGGAAACTCTTTGACATTCAGAAAATGCACCAATGGTTCACAAACTCATACCCAAATGACCCATTTAGCTCCACCATTTAAATTTCGAGCAATTTAATTGATTCCAACTGTGGGTCTCATGTTCGCCATTTAACCATTCAATTAATTCCACAGCATCTCAGTTCAGCATCAGCTCTTCAATAGTCACGCGCCATTTTCATAGAAATTACATTCTGTCATTTATTACTGTGCTTTTTACTGACCCATTCAACAGAGATGGGGCTTCTAACATCCAATGCTCACTGGCCAAAATATCATGCAGGGCCTACTCATTTCCAATCTAACAAGATACAAATGTTGCATTTCCAGAGATAACGCTCATTTTGACTGGCACTATCTACTTACAAGTGTGGTTCTTACCAGGCAGTGGACTAGAGCTCTTTCTACTATTTTTCTTACTTCATATGATGACACAAGAGGGACTAAATAATAGAACCAACTCTCAAGTATGTGCTATTCTTACAAAAGATAGTTTCAGTCTGTGCCTAATAAACTTGCATCCAAGTGTTGCATATCGCACCACATTGTTCCGGCATTAATGAAATAAGAATTATAACTGCATACTCTCTGCAATTTGAAGGGATCCCATTTTATGCCCTCAGCATGTGGCGGAAATAAAAATAACAAAATTAATGTTGGAACACAGGAGATATTCCTTGACATCTAAGCAATTTAAAAAGAAAATCTGTTCAATAAACAATTATTACACTATCAGATTTATTTATTGTCTCTTTAACTCTCCTGTCTCTTTAATACATTATTTTAATGTTGCCATCCAATTAAAATCTTCTTTACTCAGGAAAAAAAAAACATTTTGTGTCTTGGATAAAAAGAGAAAACTCACAAAATTGGTAGATTTATACTGTATTATGGAACTGAGACAAAACCACAAGGTGAACTTATAGTATCTTGCTGGCATTGGGCCGAAATATGTTATAGACTTATTTTCTTAGAGCCATAAATCTAAGATCTAAAAAAAATAAAAATAAAAATAAACCCCTTCAAGGCAAATGGTAAATACAACTTTTATAAAGCAACAAAATAGCCCCTTTCAAACCACGTGTGCTGAAAATATACAATGTTTGTCTCTGTGGAGAATAAGAAGAAGCCACTACACAGTGTCACATCGCAATACCGAACCCTAATTGGATTTTCTTGCTTTAGAGAGACATGGCAACCTTTCTGAATGTGTCAAATCATTAGTTCCACAACAATGTTGAAAGCTATGCGTAATCGTTTTGTTTTTCTGTGTTTTTTTTTTTTTAATCAAGCACGGCAGTGTGGCGGTTTCAAACGAAACTGACTATCGAGCTCCAAGATGACATTCAGCATCAAAAGCGATCATTGAACTTACTCGCCAAAAGTCATTCTTAAAACGCAGCATTTATTGAAGGCAACACTGTTCGTCTGAGGTGACATGACGAAAATAACGGGACATTCAGCGTGTGAAAGCAGAACTTTGAGGAAGAGAAATCAGAAGTTGAAATACTGAACGGATGTCAGAAATGATTGTCACTGTCTTTGCCTGCATCACTGGTCAGCCCATCGTCCGCCTTTGAGCTCTGTCGACACAAATAGCATAACACACTTTTGACATGGAAACTTTTAGTTGTTGGTATTTAAAAACATGTACAAAATATGTTTGAAAACAACAAACATATATATATATATATATATATATATATATATATATATATATATATATATATATATATATATATATATATATATATATATATATATATATATATATATATATATATTTTTTTTTTACTTGGAGAGTAAGCAGCATTTTAAATCTGTCTTTTGGCCATACTTTTCAAGAGTGTGAAATAATATGATATTCGTAATACTCCAGGTGAGTACATTACACTAAGGCATTAATGTTGCATGACTAGCTTTAAGTTTCCTCTCTGATTTTCTGGGAGAAATTATGCAGTTCTACCATCTCATAGTGAAGGTGAGGTACATTGCATTGCAAAGGATTATGCAAATATTTTTCTGATTAAATGCACCGATCCAAATATTATGCATAACAGAGTTTCTAAACATTTTTTAGGTTATAAAGAACGGAGACTAATTGAGTTTGCAGCGTAAGGAGGCCATACTGAAATCAAAGCTATTTCTCAGAATTCCATTGAACCGAGAAGGTTTTTGCAGATTTCCTGCTTGAATTTCTATGCAGGATATCAAGGTAGCCTCCTCGAGCTGCTGTTTGGACGTGAACTGCCTGCAACCCTCACGAATCTTTGGCTTGAGGATGTGCCAAAGGTTCCCAACAGACTTGAGGTTTTGGGGTGATGGAGGTCACACCAGAAGTTTCTCTCCTTTTGTGCCCACAGCAGTGAATGATGCAGTTGAAGTTTTCTTTGCAGCATGACAATGTTTACTGATGGGTGCCGTTGAACGATGAATGGTTTGTCTACCTTGGACTTGAAGAAGAGGCCGATGACGCCTTTGGAGCGTCTGTCTGCTGTTCGGTCTGAGGTGATGCAGAGAGACATGGACTTGCTGTCTCTCCTGGCTCGGGGGGTCTCCACCTCGTCCGTCCCACTCACCACCGCCAGTGATAAACCTACAGTACGAGGACAACTATCCAAGTTACACCAGTACTACTTTCCCACATAAACTAATAAAGTGTGGTTTGTGGTGTAGTACCAGTTTACCTGTAATGGTCGGCAGGGACCTGGAATTGGTGCCGCTCAGCGATACGTTTCCATTATTGGGCTCTGACAAGTTGGTGTCACTACGGAACTCCTGCTTCTTGGACAACTGTGGTGGTGACTGAGATCGTCATGACACATCCACACAGACGCTCAGAATCAGAACTCAACCAGTGATAACCAATGCTCACCCGTTTGCAGTCCAGAGTGTTGGTCTGCTCTCTCTCCTCTGTAATGAAGATCATGCTACTCCTCTTCCTCTTCTTCTTACTTTTTCTCAGTTTCACCTCAGAGTCGCCCACGGTTACAACATCGTCGTCTTGCGTGCTGGCGCTGAGGCTGCCGCTCGAGCGTGGCAACGTGCTGCTCAAGAATGACTCAGGGGGGAAGTCCCTGCAAAGAGGAAAAGGGAGATTTGGAGTGCACTTTACTCAGATCCCAAAAAGTGGGCACTAAAATGTGTGTTTATGCTAATAATGCGAATAGACTGCTGGTGGGTGTGTCCATAGATTGCAGCAAAATTGGCAACGGGTGTAAATGTGGTGGACACCTACCTCCCTATACAAATGAGGGTTTTGTGCTCAGGTACCGCTGATGGTTTTCACCTGGGAAAGTTTCAGAAAGTTCCCCAAGTGGAACATAACGCCCAAAGTGATGGAATTGGGAGTGTGAGTGGAAGAGGCTCACAGATGCTGGATATTTTGCCACATTTTCTCTGATCCCTTTTAAACACAAACAATGTGCACATTCAAGGTGTGCGTGTTTACGGTTATGTTACTCCCTTTCCGAGTGGGTAAAAAGTTCAATAGGAGAGGCCAGCAAAAATTGTATTGAATTAATGTCAGGTTTAGTGAATCACTTTGTGCAAACTGAATTCATCTAGATCTTCATCTACTCCTTGAATTAGGATGTGCAAAACGAATTGTTGGGCTATTCTATCTTTCTGGCAGGGAGAATTTTGGATGTGGCCAGGAAGTAGATCAGCTCACAGATCTTTTTGTGGCAATTAAGTAAGCAACCCTTTAATAAATCAGTCCCTTACAGTCTACACTCGGGAACAGTCATTCTTGCATTGATTTTTGTCTTTTTTGATAATGTCACTTTACCTACCTATCAACAGAGAGTTTGGTTGGCGTTGCGCATTCAGATCCTTGCAGTGAGGAAATGGAGATGATGGACTGACGAACAGATCGCAGCATGGAGCAAGGTCGAGTAGACTTTCTGTCATCCAAGTCCAACTGGCGAGAGAAACAATGAGGCAGAAGTTACGGAAGATCCATCTTTCCGTCCATCAATTTTTTATACCACTTTTCATCTTTTGATCGCGTGTGTACACCTTGGACTGGTCTTTAAACAGTCAAAGGGGAGAGATGTTAGATGTGTGGTGTAGCCAAGCAAATTAAAAAACAAAAGAAAACTCAACATTGTGTGAAGTTAAGATTTTGATAATAAGCAAATCAACCAGTCAAAACCACTTAACGGTGATGTGGTTGTAGAGCGCCAGTAATCAAAAATACACACACCGTCAAGATTTTCAAAAGGCATGCTTTTCAGCAAATAATAATAAATAAATAAATTGGGAATTCTCATAGCTGGGGAACCCAAATTTCCCCATGCTGTTTTTCTACCGCACAGTATTTTGCTTTGTGACAAATGCTATTTCAAAACAGTACCACAAGAAACTGAGAAATACACCCCACGTGGAACATGTCAAATTCTGACACATTCTAGTTAAGATGATAAAAATGGACCTTTGCAACAAATTGGAGATTGTGGAGTTTAATACTTCACAGTCCAGATAAGTCTTAGCAACAGGGGGAGCTAACATTAGCATGTGTGTTTATTTACAGTCAAGTCAAGTCAACTGTATTTATAGAGCACTTTCAAACAGCCATCGCTGCATACAAAGTGCTGTACATGGATCAATTGAACATATATAATAAACAGTAAAACAAATCGGTAATAAAGACAGTAGAAAGCACCAAACAGTAAAACCGAGAACAAATCTAAGTCATAAGTCATGCTGAGTCGAATGCCAAAGAATACAAGTGAGTTTTAAGGAGGGATCTGAAGATGGGCAGCGAGGAGGCTTGCCGAATGTTCAGTGGGAGGTCATTCCAGAGAGAGGGACCAGCAACGGAAAAGGCTCGATCCCCTCTGAGCCTCAGTTTAGTTCTTGGCACTTCTAATAATGTCTGGTCCGCAGACCTGAGGCGCCGGGCAGGTGTGTAGGGGCGGATGAGCTCAGAGAGGTAAGGTGGCGCGAGATTATTCAGAGATTTGAAAACAAATAAGAGGATCTTGAAAATAACTCTAAAATGTATGGGGAGCCAGTGAAGGGATGCCAGAGTAGGAGTTATGTGCTCCCTCTTACGAGTACCAGTCAAGAGGCGAGCAGCGGCATTCTGGACCAGCTGAAGGCGCTTAATGGAGGACTGGCTGACTCCAAAGTAAAGGGCATTGCAGTAATCGAGCTGGGATGTGACAAAGGCATGA